>OX465094.1:72702382-72959882 GCA_949987625.1 Chalcis sispes
CTTTTCGTCTTCCGTTCCGAACCTCCTTTCTTCTCCTCTTTTTTTCGTACGTATTAGTGTTGGTACGCTCGATTGTTTCGCTTTTTTTCTCGTGCGGCTCGGCTATTTTCTCTCCCGTTTCTCTCTCTCTTTCTCTCTCTCTCTCTCTGTCTCTCGCTTCTTCGTGCTTTCTTTGTTTTTGGATTCTCTAACCCGATCTGGCTCGTCCTTTATTTCGTACTTTTTTTTTCGTGCTTCTACACCAAAAGGATAAGAAGGAAAAAAAGGAAGAAATACTTTCAACTTCCTCTTCTCTCGTGCTCGCTCTTTCGATCTTCTCGAATTCGTATCAAGCGCGCGAGTTGAAGCCGATTTCGGTACGTGATACCGCGAAAGGAGCGAGTCGTTTTTCTCTACGATGTTGTTATTATTATTATTTTTTCTTTTAAGGATTCTTTCATTTTTCATAAAGATGAAAAATATGGCCTTTATCAAAGCCAAGATTTATGCAAGTTTTCAAAACTTCAAATCCTGGAGGAATTTCATTTTTTTCCGAGTGTAATTTATTAGAAAATACCGTAATACATTATATCGTAAATAATAAATAAGCATGCAAGAAAGAATCGATTTGAATTAATCGATTTTCTTTATGCTCAATAACTTAACACTGCTTTTAATAAACTTTAAATTTATCACTATGGTATCGGCTATTAAATTAAATTACGTATAGTATATCAATAATGTTAGCAATTTTATAAATACAGCTGAGAAAATCAATTTACTTTCAAATACGTATACGTTTTGCTCTTTTTATTTAATAATTTTTGAAAATGTAATATAATTTTCGTGCGAAATGTTAATTTACTTTACGTAAAATCAATTTCTCCCGTGAAACTAACGTTAAATATATATTTTACAACGTATTATGAAAAAGCGCAGTTTTTTATTTTCCACTTACGTGTCGATAACAGAGTCTTTACGTTAACCGTTTCATCTAAACACACACAATACATATATAAATATCCTGGTATAAATAAAGACACGTTACCCTTCTCGCTAAGTCAGCGTTATTAGCCCTTAATAAGTAGAAATCTGTCCATACGAAGCAAAAGAAAAGAAAAGAAAAAAAAAATTAAAATCTAAAAATATATTTCGCTACTCGCATATGGCTTATTATACCACGTATACGTGTACATACATCTTCCCGGCGCGTGACATTTGTACGACATCGAACGCTCCGTGAAACATTAATTTCATTGATTGGCATATGATCGATATACCGCAGGAACGCCTCGTTTCGAACTTAGACACAAGCGCGCGCGCGCGCGCGCGCTCACGAGCGAGTAAATACGGCGCTCACGTCGTAGAAGAAAAAAGAGCGCGCGCTCTAATGTACGCGTACGCGCTGCATTAAATTGCGAAGAGATGGTAGAACGTTTAGTAGGTTACGCGAAAACTTCAACGAGCTGAAAGTGCGCGTTAATAATTTAGTTGGCGCTCGTGTACTTCGTACGATTTCTCACACACGTGCGATGTTAAATTACGACGGTTGTGTTAGAATTACGCGCGCGGTAATGTTTGTGCATAAAAGCATTCATTTTAAATACGTCGTCGTACATTTATCTTCTTTTCTCTTTCTTCTCTCGAATGCACATACGTGTAAGCGCGGAAATCGATAAAACGCGACGATGTAAAGCACGACGAACGTTGATAAACTTGGCGGTCATTCTCACGTGTTTATTTTGAATAAAGCTATTTTCTTTGTTCTTCATTAGTTGAATGAAAAATCGCGGCGAATATACAATTGGGTATACAAAAGGGGAGACTTTAAAACTTATATGCGCGTAAATAATTTATAAGCGGCGCTGATATATCGTCGCGAGCGCGGTAAGCGATGATTATTAAAATTGATTGATTTATATCATGTATGTATACACGAGCGCAAATCGCATCGCGGCTCGTTTCTTTTCTTTCGAGAATCCTTTCGAGTGTGTGTTTCCTCAATGGAATGGTTAATGATGGATAATTGGATACCAAAGCAAATTTGTTAAATTGGAAAAATTGGTATATAGCCGAGAATTTTAATTTGATATTTTAGTCTCTCGGGTTACAAAAAGGTATAAATGCCTCTATTAAAATGAT
Organism: Chalcis sispes; assembly: GCA_949987625.1. NCBI lineage: Eukaryota > Metazoa > Arthropoda > Insecta > Hymenoptera > Chalcididae > Chalcis > Chalcis sispes. The sequence goes on from OX465094.1 coordinate 72,704,504, forward strand.
TAGGAATATTGGATCGAAAATTTTTTAAATGCGAAATCAAATAATTAAAATCGATTTTGTTTAATGGCTCGAATGCGATTTAATATTCTTAACTCGTTCTATAGTTAATGCGATTATTTCAAAATTTAAGTATCTTTCTATTTAATATCTCTATTAAAACTCAATTAAAAATTTAAAGAAAAATATAATCTCTTTATAAAGCTTGTAATTTACATTTAGCAAATAATGTTTATTCACACATTCCACTTTATTTTTTTTTTTTTTTTTTTTTTTTTTTTTTTTTTTTTTTTCCAAGTAAACATTTACTTTGCGATATTAAAAAACACGCATTCAAATTAAATACGATGCACACTAAATTATTCTCAGCGATGACGAGAGAAAAAAATGATTGAAAAAAAAAAACGTTTCCTGTATATATTTTAAAATTTTTGAAAAATATTATGCTACCTTTAAAGGAGGCATTTTACAAACCGCAAGTTAAGAAAGTTTCGTTTCACTTCAATTAAATTCTTAAAAACGCGAATTTCATCGAAATAATTAATTCTTTCAAAAACCACAAAATAATAAAAAGAAATTAAAAAAAAATAGTGAGCGCCTTGGCCCCCCTGCCAAAAACGACTCTAAAAAAACAAAAACTTCAAAAAAAAATATCTTTCGAAAAAGACCTTCATTCGTTCAGTTTCTCTCTCTCTCTCTCTCTCTCTCTCTTTCTTTCTCTTTCTCTTTTTTGGTATAATTACGGTATCTTCCGCGAAAAACTTCCCACTAGCGTGTGTATACGTGTCATTCCCTTGAGCTCATGAGAATCTGGATGAACATGTAAACACGCGCACACACACACGCACACTTATACATACGTTTATCACAGTAGCAGTTGCTGAGTTAACGCATCGGCGTTTGGCTTCTCGTCGTTGCTTTTCCTATCTCTCTCTCTCTCTCTCTCTCTCTCTCTCTTTTTTTTTCGGAATTCGAAACCGAAGCCAGGCACGCATTTGCCCAAGAGTCACGCGTGCAGAAGTCGAGTGCGCTCTTGAATCGATCATACGAGATGCAACGAAAACGAACGAGAGTGAAAGAGAGAGAGAGAAAGAGAGAGAGAGAGAGACAGAGAGAGAGAGAGAGAGAGAGAGACAGAGAAAGAGGGGGGGGAAGAGCGATAAAAATGATACGCACCTCTCTTCTTTCTCTCTTTCTCGTTTCATATCATGCATATATACGTGTCTCCATGGGAATTACGAGCGCGTAAAGCCTTTTATTTTGCGCTCGTCGTCGAAGCTTTCCGCTGCCGTTTGTAAGCGGAGCGGCACTTGAAAATCGCGCGGCTGCTCGATGCGGAAAGTAAATAAGCCACTCGACGCGCAAAGCCCGAGCGACTTTTGTTGCCTCTTTTTTTTTTTTATTTTTTTATTTTTTTTTTTTTTTCATTTTCGTTTTTGTCGGTGCTTTTTTAGCGGCCTCTTTTTAATCGGCAATATATATTTGAGGGCTTTAATTTGTGTACTCGATGAATTTACGAAATTTTATGCCTCAAAATTATGTAAAATCTCTCTCTCTCTCTCTCTCTCTCTCTCTCTCTCTCTCTTTTTTCTTCCTCGTAAAAGCGTAAGTACAAAGTTGTGTGTTTTATTGGCCGCATGTGCTCTTTTTTACTTTTTTTTCTTTTTTAAACTTTCAATGCAGTCGTTATTTTTCGTTTGTATTTTTTTTTCTTTCTCGTTGGGTGTTTTAAACGCAAAGCGTTTCATTTTATTAAATCCAATTTTCAATACATATTTATGTATATATCTAGCAAAAACATTTTATAAAAATGTTTCACGGTACCTTTTAGTTTAATTAAAAAAGCAAATAATTTTTTACCGAAATAAAAAATAAAAGAATACTTTTATTTATTTATTAATTTTTTTTTTCATAAATCAATGATTTTAGTTTTTAGATATTTATTTTATTTGTTTATAAAATATATTTCATCGTAAAAAGTTGTTGAAAATATAAAATATTTTTCGTCGAAATTGAGAAAAATACTTTTGATAGTTCGATAGTTATTTTATAAAATATTTATATAAAACTTTAATTTAATTTCATAAGTATTAAAAAAATTTCGATATTTCAGATAAAACATTTTCAAAATTTTTATTTTATTTTATATTTTCAAATATTAAATATTTTTACTATCAAATGCAAAATAGATTGTTCAACTCGTTTTTTATGCTGAGGGCTTTCGTCAAAAAAAAAAAAAAAAAAAAAAATTCGTCCTATTTAAATCAATGACAAAGAATGAAATTTTAAAAAAACGCAAGACGGCAAGAGGTACACACCTCTAATACAGTTACAAAGCGAGAAAAATGCATCAATAAAACAACGACGGGTTAAACGAGCCGTTATACGTACGTGGTCAGGCGTACGATATAAGCCTTCGGAGTGTGCTTCTCGACTCTTCGCACCGTTACCTCTCTCTCTCTCTCTCTCTCTCTCTCTCTCTCTCTCTCTCTCTTTCTCTCTCTCTCACACATACGCACTATCGCGTCGCGGTCGTCGCGAGGGTCGAGGCCGCCACCGACGCCGCGTACCTCTAATTTCATTAGCCCGCATTATGCGCTCGGGGTTTTTGCCGCGTCCACTAGCGTTGCTACTAACGGCTCTCTCGTTTTCACCTTTCTCCATTTTCTCTCTCTCTCTCTCTCTCTCTCTCTTGTATTCTTTACCTCTCACGCTCGATTTCCCGCCGCGTCCGCAAGTTTTCTACCCTCATTGGGAGAATTTCAACAAGAGAGAAAGTCGAAAGGTAGGCTTAAGTGACCGTTCGATGCCCACAGAGGTTTACGGGAGCGGAGATAATGAGTTGATTAAGTTGAGACAGAGAGATATAGCACGCGAATAGTAAGAGGGAGCAAGAGAAAGAAAATGAAGGGGCGACTGATTAATCGCAGTTAGAAGAGAGAGGATAAGAGGGGGGGGGACTGAAGGGAAATTGTATTTTGGTCGGTTTGCGACGAGCGAATTGCCTGCGGGTGACTCTGCGGCGCGAGACCGGCAGAGCCGACATTTATTGGCCTTTTAGGGAAGGAGGAATGGAGAAGGGAGGGAGGAGGTTGAGTTACGTTTGGCGCCGGGCTACTCTCGCTTTACGGAATAACTCGACACCCCCGCGTTGACATCGTTGTCGTCGTTGCGCTCTTTCACCGCGATATGGCTCGTTCTCTCTCTCTCTCTATCAACATTCCTCTTGCTTCGATCGATTATATTAACGGGGTGATTTGTTTTTTCGATGGCGTTGCAATTTTCGCTGGATAAATTTAGAATTGATGGGAGTGTTTACCTCCGCGTTTTTTTCTCTTTTAATTACGGATGAAACGTGACTGTGTTAAATCGTATGTTATTACGCGTAAATCGTGGCAGTATTGTATTTGCCAATTGAAATTGGTCAAATCTACACGGTGTATGCAAAATTATTAATTTTAGATACGAAGTTAATGTTGCGCGCGAAATTTTCAATAAACCTACGTCAACGCTGTGAATACTATGTATTCGCATCACTTGAAATTCACATTGAATAAATCTTGCTTCGATCAACGAAGCTCAAAGTAACGAGCGCCAAGTTAACGCGCAGATATTTCATGCGCGTGATTAACTTAAATTCGCTATTTATGGATAATTTCCGGATGCCGTATAAAGATGGAGATAACAAATAAAACCATACCGGGTGTAAGCAGCGGTAATTATTCGACAACTCGTTGTAAAAAAATATTTATCCATACGAAAGTTACGTAACTTTCTTTAAAATTATCTTACACGGTGTAGCGTTAAATTATCGAGAAGCCAAGTAAAAAAACGGAAGCGAAACGAAAATGCAAAAGCATAATCTTTTCGTAATATAACGAAGTGAAAGTGCGATCGCATCGTCGTTGTTGAAAAAGAAGAAACAAAAAAAAAATCGAGGATAAAGTAAATGAAAAAGTAGCATCGGTTGTTGTAATAAAATTTACGCGCAAGTGCAAAACAAAAAAAAGGTTCATTGTTCTTAAAAAAGATCGCGCGGCTCCTCTTCGTACTTAACATTTATCATCGTCGCCGTTATCCACGTATACACAAAGAAAGAACAGCACGACGTTTTTTCCCTTTCTCTTGTTCTCTCTTTCTTCCATGCTCTCTCGTTCTTTTTGTTTCACTTAAGCTTCCTCGCGTATCTCTCTCTCACTCTCTCTCTCTCTCTCTCTCTCTCTTTCACCATCTCGTGTATACGTATAGGTATAAAGTGCACGTGTGGATTCGATTTGATTCTTCGTCTCGCGTCTCATCGGCACCCATTTCGCTTGTTCTTTTGCTGCTGTCGCTCCTGCTACTGCTTGCGATAATTCGGTCGAGCCAGGTGCGAGGCTAATTTCATTATTAAAAGAAGAGCGTGCACGAGTATGGGAGGAGAAAGAAGATGAGGTGACGTGTATATTTTTTTATGTATAGTGGACACTCGAAAATATGAATCTTTTAAAATAAAAGCAGTTTTTCTTTTAACAGTTTATCTCTTTTGTTTTTAATTTTTTAGCATATTTGCTGTGATTTTTGAATTTTTTAATTAAGGGTCATACGAAAGAAAATATGTTCGACTTTAATTAGGATCAAACGAATAAACGATTCTTTTTTTTTTTTTCATATAAAAGGAGCTCATTCCAACACGTAACATGGAATGACTAAATCTCTCTTATCAGCAAGCGACTCTGGATAGTCCGGACGGTATCGCTTACTAAGTTCGGAGCGAAAGGAAACGACAGATTGATAGATAGAGCGATAGAGAGAGATATAGAGATGGGGACGGGGAGAAGAGAGAGGATCGAATTAGTCGTCGATCACGCCGAAGAGGGTCGGCAACCCCGTTCCAATTAATGAAACACGCGAGACGTACGTTACTCGAGGAAGAGCAAGACATACTCACGAGAGTGTATATGTAGGAATCGCTTCGTACACAATAGCGAGAGTAAGAGAGAGAGAGAGAGAGAGAGAGAGAGAGAGAGAGAGAGAGATGGAAAAGCAGCTTTCAACGCTTCACTATGTGCATATAAGCGCACGCGTATCTACACGTCGATGTATTCTGCGAGGAAATTGTTCAATTTCTGCTGAAATTTCTCTCTCTCTCTCTCTCTCTCTCTCTCTCTTCGTCTACGCGTATGAGTGTGTGCATATACGAACGTATGCGATAGAGAGGGAACGGGGGTAGGGATTGCGTTGGCTAACGCGGATTTATTGAAATTTCCCGTCTATCTCGCATCGACTGTTGGCTTTCTCTCTTTCTCTCTCTCTCTCTTCTCCCCTTTCTCCCCCCCCCCTTATCGTACACCAGTACGGGGGCGGAAAGCGAAGCGATGCGTTTGATTAAACGCGCCCGCTGACGTCGACGGGGTGCAGTTTCCTTTCTCTCTTTTACCTCCTCTTCTTTCTCACTTTATGGTCAACACGTACCTTAATTAACGATGCTTTTGTTATTTCTTTTTTTTTTTTTTTTTTCGATTTTATTTGTCGAAAGATTTTTTGTTTTTTATTTTCGTACAACGTTATACGGTTTTTTTTGTTGCCTGAAATTTTTTACAGGTGAAGAGAGAGAGAGATGAGTGAGAGAAAAAATTGTTTTGTTCTTTTATTAATTATAATGGGAGTTGTTATGGTTTGAGTGTAAGTGGTGCTTTAATTTATACACTAGTGAGTGCTTTGTTTATGAATAAGCGCTAATTTAAGTACTTGAAGTTGAGTCGTTGAAAATTTTTAATTTTATAATGACGTTTGATAAATCATGTGTGATTAAGCTTTACTACAATCCTAGGAAGACTAAGTTTTTTTTTGTAAATATCACAATAAAAGCATTAGTCGTTTTAATTAGTAACCGTTTGCATTTTTATGAATAAATGGTATAAATAATTTCTCGGAATACACACTTTATTGATTTTCTCTTCTATCGCAACGAAGAAAAAAAAATAATGAAAAGGAAATATAAGCGATCCTCTTTTAAAATGATCCATCCGAAACGTTTACTTTCATTGTCATAACTATAAGTAATTCTTCGAAAAATGATTAACCACGAAGGCGGACACAAGTTTTCAACGCCGTCCAAAATCATCTCGCGCGTAATTCAAACAACGAAACGAAATATAAAGCAAACGAAAAAATAAAATAAAAGAAGGCAGAGTTAATTTTAAACCCGCATAACGCTCGAACAATAACGTTACACGATTCACGGGCTTTGGTCCCGTAAAAAACCGAGTATCGAACGCAGCGACCTCGACTCCACGATTTTCAAGCCTCCTCTTTACGTCCAAAATTATATAAATATATATTTCCCGTGTTGCAAGGAGTGTCGGAGCAGTGGTTCATGTAGCGAATGCGATACGGAATAATAAAAGAAGACTCGCTTGATTCAATGCGACGTCAACGTCGTATACCACGAGGCGCCGATGAACGAGAGAAAGAAAGAATATATGGGAAATCGGTAAGTAAAGCGTATGGACACTTTCCTTACGATCGTATATACGCGCGCTTACGTCCGTTTGTCAAAGCGCGGACTCTATAAATTTTTCGTCTCTCCTGGTTATATACGTTGAGAGAGAAAAAAATCTTGCAGCCGCGAGAAAATAATTCTCTCGATGTATGTGTTTACACATTTTCGCGTTGTAGTTCGCGCAACGTAAACACCAATTGTACTCATTAGCGGAAAGTTTATTAATTATCCAATTGTTCTCGTTGTGTTTTTCATTGAAAATTTAAAACTCTGCGGATTAATTAACAATGCGCCGAGCGTTGTCTTGATTATTTTTTTTTTCTTTTTAAATCGTATATAGCTTTTATAGATTGAGACTTACCCGTTTTTTTTTTTTTTTTGTTTTTTTTTTTTGTTCTATTCAATCCCTCTAACGCTTTTTAATAACACGTTATCATGACTTTAATAACTCTCGTGATTTACTCATCTATATATAATTACCTTAGCGATACAAGTCATCCACCGCTTTAATAATTTATTCGGATATAAAGTTGTAAACTAACCGAGCCTATCTTACGCGCGTAAGCAAAGCCGTTTATTTATGCATTTGAATTTCGCGTTACGTGTTATTACCATAACGCGATGAAAATTATTCGCGACGATTTTCCTCGAGCTGTAACAACCGCGCGAATAAACAAATTAAATTAAGAGATCAGAAAAACGAGCGTAGTAAGAGAGAGGTGCGAGAGATCGTACGATCATCGTGCGAGCAAGCGAAAAATTTATCGATAGCGCAAGGCGAAGCTCGTATGATGCACATCCACGTAAGCGTCAAGCTTATATTAAGCGGAAAGTACTCGAGCAGAGAGATGAGAGACCGGTTTTTTGTCGTTACTCACACACATACACACAGGCATGTTTTAACTTTGACTCTCTTTCTCTCTCTTTCTCTCTACCTCTCGGTTAACGTATAAACGCGCGCACACTCGATCGGGAATCCAATGTGGTGCACTTATACACTCGCAACGGTGGTGGGGTATTGGAATTTTTCGACAATCCTCGGACTTTCACCGACGCCGATATATACACGTTTATGCACCGAACTCTATATATACATATACGTACGTATATTTCAGCGTGGAAAGGAGCGTGTGAAAGGATTTATTTATACGCGTCGTGAAATTCACTTCGGCATATCGAAATCATACGCTCCCTCGCCGTACAAAGTATACGTGTGTTTATGTATGTATGCAGGTAAAGGAAGCGTAAATAGATTAATGCCTTGTCTATTTTGTTAAATAAATGGACGCGCCATGACTACCGTGTGTTGGCTAATGCATCGCGTCCGTTATCCATTGTTTTACTACGTTTAATGACTTTTTATTCTTTTTGTCACTTTTATTGTTCGCTTGAAAAACAACGCGATGTCGTGTAAATAACGTAAAAAGAAAAAATATGTGTATATATATATATATATATATATATATATATATATATATATATATATATATATATATATATATATATATATACAAAAGGACAAAGCACGCGCGCGACTTACGCTAAGAGCAATGTTTTTCGTTATCATTTTTGCGATGAAATGCAATACAAAAAAATGATATTTCTTTTTTTACTTTTTTACTTGCATTATAAAGGAAATGTTCATTGTTCTATGCTTTCATTAAATTAATAATGTTTCTTTTTTTTTTGTTTTTTTTAGATAAAAGATAAATAACAAATATGTACTATTATTTCAATACTGTATATACACCGTTTTAAATACGTATGTTCATAAAGAAACACTCGAGCAACAAGATTAATAACAAAACTCCTCTTGCCTCCTTTTACACTGTCACTGGAACAATATATTACATCCAAACAGTGTGAGCGAGAGAAGAAAGAGTAGGAGACAAGCTTCAAATGAAAAAAGTGTAAGCGCGCGTGTCTCCTCGCGATTTTTTATGTTCGTCCAATCTCTCTCTCTCTCTCTCTCTCTCTCTCTTTCTTTTTTACACGCACACACATCCACACATATATGTAGGTACGTGTATACGTAAACGCACACGATACGTTCGTTCAGTGCGTTCACAAAAAATAGCGGCGACGCAAAAACAACAAAAAAAAAAGGCTAAAAAGAAAAAAAGGAATGAACGAGAAAGAGAGAGAAAGAGAGAAATTGTGCAGAAGCGCGCTGAGAGTTGGACAGCTGAGGATGGGTGGGATGAGTATACGGGTGCACACGTAGAGTTGCACAATTGAAAAAGGCGACTGAACTTTCTCTCTCTCATCGACGCGCGCACGGACGTTCTCGAATCAAAATGTACTTTCTCTCTCTCTCTCTCTCTCTCTCTCTCTCTCTCTCTCTCTCTCTTTCTCTTTCTCTTCCACTAACGTATACAAACAACGATGTTAAAACTTTGATTGAGAGGTGAAGTCGTCTTTGCATCGTCGAGTATTTGATGATGAAGTTCGTCGGGCTCGTGTATGTAAATTCTTTTCTTTTCTTTTTTTTTCGCGTGCTTTTCTCTCCGTTTCGTTTTTCACTTAAGCGACGCTACTCCCCGATTTTGATTGATGTGACGTTCGTCGTCGTCGACGTCGTTCGAATACTCGTTGGATTTCTGTACCATGTTCGACGCTACAGGATAAAAGAGATACACGAACGTGCGAGCGAGATAAGCTTCGTGAGGAATCTTTGTAAATATAATTTTCGAAAGTTATCGTCGAGTTGTTTATTGTGAACGCGTTACTTACATTTCGAGTTCCTATTTATACAAGATTATTCCGTCCTCGTATTGCGCAGACAATGAAAATAATTAATGTGCATCGTTGAGCCAATTAAGAATCGACTCTCGCGTTTATTTGTCACGATCTCTTGGTACGAAATACCAGCTGAGTATTTCTAGAGGCTTGAAATAATATTCAATTAGCTAAATCGCCCATAAAGTGTGAGAGTTCCTTCGAAATTAAGAACCGAGCATGAGATAAAGAGAGAAGGAGAGAGAGAAAGATAGCTAATAAAGGCAGGCATTGCGCGCTGACCTTTCTGGTGTTTAAAATTAATCGAAACCAATTTACTCGGCTCATCAAGGATAAATTCAAAAGAGAGAGAGAGAGAGAGAGAGAGAGAGAGGGTGGGGGGAGGTAGAGAGAGGGGAGGAAGAAACGAAAGAGAGAGAGAGATCGGGCCCACTTAAGAGCGGAGAAAAATTGCCTCAATTAATATCCGCATAATCGCTCGGGATCACTCGTATCGTCCGAGTGCGCGTTAATCAATGCTCAAATTCTTTCACGTACCGCGAAACCCACACACGTAAATTATGTATGTACTATGTATACATATACCGATTTACGTACGTATAGATACATACGCGGCTGCGATTCCGTAAACGTAGTCGATACGATACTCCTTTCGTTTTTAAAACTCTTATACGTATGCATGCACACGTATGCGCATATTATCGTTTTCGACGATCTCCCCCAAAAGAGAAAGACAGACATGGCGAGCGAGAGAGAAAGAGATAGAGAGAGAGAGAGAGAGAGAGAGAGAGAGAGAAAGCTGTATTAATACCTTGTTATAAATATTCTCTCGAAAGAAAACCTCGACTCGTTCTCCGACGCGCACCGCCGAGTGAATTTACGTGGATACGTACATCTACATGCAATACATACTTACGCATGAGCATACATGTATACGTGTACGTTGAATAACACGGAGTATCAAGGCTTAAAAAGAAAGTACGGAGAGGAAAAAAGGAATAAAAAAAGTATAAGAAGAGAGCGAGGGTTTCGAAAATAAAAAGGGCCCTCTCTCTTTCGGCAAATAAATACGGATGACTTATAGAGGTCGACAGTAAACTTATTGTTCTGCCTGTTAGCCTTGGGGGCCACAAAGTTCGCACATATACGTACGCGTACTTTCCACCACCTCCTCCTCCTCCTTCTTTCTTCCTTTTTTTTTTTTTTTTTTTTTTTATCTTCCCGCTTCCTTTTTTTCTTCTCGGTCTCTCTCTCTTTCTCTCTTTTTCTCTTTCTCTCTCTCTTTTGCGCGCGCATATTCATTGTGGCAATTTTTTTTTTTTTTATTTTAACCGAAAGAAACGCGTGGGAGGACGCAGCCTTGGCCAAAGAGCGAGAGAGAAATAACGAAGCGCGACCGATTTACTGGAGACGTACGCCTGTATACGTGTGCGAGTACACAAACGCGTATATGTATGTCCTTCCAATAAGGAGGAGAAGTCGATCGGCAATTTCTTCTCGTCGCCTCGCGCACAAGGCCGAAAAATGAACTTTAATAAGCTCGCCTCGGTCAAGGAAAAAAGAAAGAATTAGCGACGACGACGTTTTACCTCGCTTTCTCTCTTTTTCTCTCTCTCTCTCTCTCTTGCGTCTTTATTTTTTTTTCTCGGGTATCGTATGTGCGCGTGCGCTCGAAATTATTTATCTCGTCGATGTCTCTCTCTCTCTCTTTTTTTCTCTCTCACCTTCTTCATCTCCTCTTTATCCTGTTCGCTCATTCTCTCGTTGACTTTAAATAAGCGAGAGGCACGCTCGAAAGAATATTTTGTGAATTGATCGCGTTTTCTTTTTTTCTTTTATTTTTAATCTTTTACTTTTTTCGCTTTCAATGTGAAAGACGTAATGATATTTTATTTTTGTTTTACTTGAAGAGTTCGCTCTCCTCTGGGACATTTCTTCTTCTTTTTTTTTTTTTTTTTTTTTTTTTGCTTTTTTTTATTTTCATTTCGCTTATGTGCCTCGGTCTCGGAGATTGTCGCGCGTAATTTATATTTGTGGGAATTGAATTTTATGTGCGACAGTCCCGCGATTCCGGGAACGACAACAATGATGAAAAAAATGCATGATCGTGGATATTTTGCTTTATTTAATTCGACATTTGAATTGATCCATTATAACGCTGCCGTTGATCTCGCGCTCGTTCGAAACACTCCGAATGAATATTCAAGCGTATTATGAAGATAACATTAAGGAACAATTAAAAATGTAGTTATTATTGCGCTCGTTTATTGCTTCGCGTCGATAAACAATGAGAAAAAATAAATAGTATAATTTCAAAAGAGTTTGAAACATTACAATGAACGGTTCGTATGTTTATGTGACTTTGAGAAAATTATGCTCACTTGTTTTTCTCGCTATACTCGCGGCCTTTAATGACTTAATATTCTTACAACAATGAGGCGTATATTTATAGACACAGAAATTATTATACTCGCTTGTCTAGCACTCGAGAGCGCACAAACGATATTGTTAAATTCGCAGACATAACCGTCGTTCATCGCCGTTAAATCAACCGAGTACGTCGTAATTATTCCGTCGCTCTTGAAAGAAAATAAAATAAAAATCGATCTCGCAACTCTTTCGTACGTACACGAGTATAAGCGATTATCGTGAAATTTTTTATTCCTACAAAGCGCGCCATTATCTTACACCTTTACTCGCGGACAAACGTAAGCGCGCACTTAATTAACGGCGAGGGCAAGAGCGGCGATTGCGGTAAGCTAATAAGTTGGTATAATTAACGAACAGAGAGCGATAGAAAGAATGAAGGAGAAAGAAGTGGAAAAGAGAAAGCACGAGGAAGCCCGTGAAATCGTTATTATCGAACTATCGATCTCCTTCCAATCAAGCGTTACTCTTTTTTCCTCTACATATAAGTACACACAGCACCCGATAACGACAAACGGTTAGCCTTTAAAAAAAAAGAATAAAGAACGATAGAGCGCGAGCCCGCGCTTATAACAGCAATAATTATTAAGAACGACAGAGAGAGAGAGAGAGAGAGAGAGAAGGCACAAATTACAAAGGCAGCAGCTGCCTCCTATATACACGAACGACGTTATACATCTTATGGTCGCAGTCGTTTAGCTTTAACGCTCGCGTCATAAAGTCTAAAAGCGCAATTGCCGAAGAGATCGACGTGCGCAAGAGAAAGGTTTCGACGAAATCGAAGCGGAAGGGGAGGAGTGAGACATTATACGACCGCGAGAATACGGCGAATGTGTCTTGTTGCTGTGTAGAAGCTCGCGGGAATCGTTGCTCTTTCACCTTATATACATTTTATATATACGTATGTGTACATACTTGCATTGACTTTTTCTAGGCGCACGATGGATGTAGTAGTTGCTGCGCTCGAAAGTATGTGGGATTCTCGTACGGTTAACAGTTTGCTATTTCGGTCTCTCTCTCTCTCTCTCTCTCTCTCTTTTATCACGTGTGCCCACTCTTCTCGTTTTTACGGCTTTGTCCTGTTTTATATTCTCGCGGCTGTTCTCCGTCTTTTGTAGCTTTCTCCGCTTGCCGTTTTATGTGTAATGAATTCTGAATGCTTTTTAAGAAAACTGGTAACGTTATTAATAATCCAGTTTTATCGAAATTAAAACTTTAAACGTACATATATACGAACGGTTTTTTTTTTTTTTTTTTATTTATTTTTTTTTCTTTTTTCCTTTATAATGATAAATAATTTTTGGAATTACTCATCTCTCGTTTCGACGATTTTACAATCGCACTATCCGCGTAAGTAACTTTAGAGATTAAAATTTCATTGAAAAGACATATTAGAATGCGTTTAACTTGATCGAAATAATCGATAAATTAAAAGTTTGCGAATTGAATAAGCTAAATTTGTTACTTGAGTTATTAAACGCATTTGCGCGCAAACTAAAATTGAAAGGCTTCCAGGCGTGGATTATGAAATATCTCCATAACTTAACCCGAATCGATTATTTTGGAAGATTCCCTAAAGTTTCTCACGCTAACAAAGATAAAATATTCGAAAGATATTTTATCGGTATATATATATATAAAGTATACGCTCAATCATTATCTTATCTCGCGCACTAACCTTTGCAATGTAAATCTATTTGCTTGATAAATTCTGGCAATGTATTCAAGTCAACATACGCAACAGTTCGCTCAAAATTGCTCGATTCCAATCTCAATTCTACTACTGGGATTTGAAATTTCTCAATGACAAAAGAATCGCTTCAAACTTTTTTTTTACAAACGCCGAATAATTCTCGACTTTGAAGTTGCACAATATATTTCGAAAACGTAAACGATTCCGAGAATATATCTTAGTTATTCTCTTTGCGTTTAGCGTTGTACGAAAATTAGCCGCGCGATGGCTCGTCTCGCGAGCCATTAATCGAGTAACAATGCCGCGCAGTTTTACGAGTTGGTTTGTACCGGCTTGGATAATCGGGCGCTCGTTTTATTCCGTTAGATAACAGCCGCATCGTTTCAAGTCGTCGTGCGACGGCGTAGTTGAACAAGTTTTTCGTTTCGGAAGGTATTGTGTCAGAAACGAGCCTACGATGTTATTTTTACCGCGACCTTAAACTTATAACAAGCCACGGAATCGGTCGGTCTTTACTTCTTCCTATCAATTTTTAATGCGAAGTATTCTCGCGTCTATATTGTCTTTCATGTAAGCGATTTCGATGGCAGTAGAAGCGGCTTTTGTTGGCGGAGAGAATTGTTAATGACAATATGTCGGGTGAAGGGAAGAAGCCGTTAGACGTTTTAGCGAGTCTTCGTGCCTCTTCTTTCCCCCTCCAACCTTATTCTCTTTGACGTCTTGACTTATCCTTCGTGAAATAGACATCGCTTTTATTTCCAGTCAGGGTAGTAACGAGATTTTGGTTTGTTTTGTGACGGTACTTCAGAGAATTGCGCTTATTCGTTCTGATGGGTCTTGTTGTCGGCTGCTTTTTAACGGGGATTGTTATTTCGATGATCGTTTTGCTATTTGCAATATCGTACGTTAAATTTAGTGTCTTCGAGTTTCTTAGATCGACAAAACTTTCAATTATTTTAAATATTTGCAAATAAGGCGATGAATAGCTATTTTCTCAAATGGCTAGAACTGACGAGTCATTATTAATTTTCGATGTAAATAGCAGTAACTATACCAAATAAATTGAATTATTTTAATAAGTATTATTTAAATCAATATTTTCAAAAAGCAGCATTTTTTATTTTTCATTTCTTTTATATGGAATTCATAATTCAATAGCAGAAGATTTTACATTTAACTCGAATACATTATTTTTCAAAATACACATAACTTAAGAGTGGAGGAAAGCATTATGTTCGAAAATCAAAGGATTACCATCGTTTACATAATAAATCCGTTCACCTTGAACCTATCGCCATTGTTAAGTTTTCCTCGCACGCCGTAAACCATTCGCGATCCAAAGCCGAAGTCTTCCGAGAAGAGGTTCAAAGCGATAAAGTATACTAACGATAAAAAACGAAGAAGCGAAAAATAAATAGAAAAAAAAGAGAATTTTAAAAAGAACTGAGCGATAACTCGGCGCGTCGAAAGTGAGAAAGAAAGAACGAGAGAGAGAGAGAGACAGAGAGAGAGACAGAGAGAAGAAAAGAGAGTACGAACAATACCTTTTTGCACGAGCAACGATCGGAGCGTGAAATGTATATAATGAAATTCTTCGTGAATAACCTTACCGATGCGCGGATTAACTCGGTACTACCGTCGTCCAGTTGTATTTCTGTTGCTGCTTTATGATTCATTGGAATCGAGAAAAGCGACGGTGATGTGACAATCAAATAGTCGTTGGACGAAGGAACCGCAAACTCGTGGAGATTTTTCTCTTGGTTATATCGTGTGTGCTAAAGAGAGGCAGATAAAAAGAAATACCGCAAATCAGCTTTAAAAATCAAATGGATCGGAATACATTAAATGCTAAAGTGAAAATCATCGATGAATTATTCATTATGTACGCGTGTGGTTGAACTGAGAAGTGTCTTTGAAAAGATAAAGAAGGAGGATATTAATATTAATTAATTTGTAATAGAGTAGCTAGGCGGAATTCTTATTTAAGTACCTTCTATTTTTTTTAATTTTTCGCGATGAAAAAAGTGAAAATTGATGGATTCCTTATACACTGGGATTTATCATCGCACTTTATTATTATGATGAATAATGAGGTATAAAATAATAGAAAGTTCAGTATAATGAAACCGTTTATTTTTTTTTTAGTCTTAACTTTTTAACCTTGTTTACAATGACATTCAAAAGTATCAATGAACTTTTTCTTATTTTTGTTTCAGGTAAGGTCACGTTAATAATTATACGTTTATTTCTCGCTCTTCGATCAATAATGACACCGATGGGTAAGTTTATCGTTTTATGTCTTCCATTTGTTATCGATGATACATTGATTTCCAAAGCTTACTCGAATAAACGTAAAAAATTGAACGTCGAAGAAAACTCATAAACAAAGAAGAAGAAAAAAGGTGTGTAAGCGCTACTTGTATCTAAAAATGTTAATGAGGCAAGAAAATAAAATTAAAAAGCGGCATACCAACATATCCCGATACAGACATTAAAATATCGCGGACGTTCTTAAATTAACATCCGTGGAATTCGAATAATCCCTCGCGGTAAGCGCGCGTGTTTAAGCTACGTGTGCGCATCCTTCGGACAACCATCGAGGTTATTAAAGAGGCACGCAACTCGCGCGCGCGAGCGCTTAATAAACTGCAAAATTATGTAAGTAGTAGTAGAAGTAGTAGTCGGCACTCGTCGTTCTTTACTTTTCCTCCTCTTTCTCTCTCTCTCTCTCTCTCTCTCTCTCTCTCTCTCTCTCTCTCTTTTTCTCTCTCTTTCACTTTCTCTCGCGAGTTAGCGCGTTAAACGCCATCGTCGTTGACGTTGGCCGGCTATTTTGCCGACAATACACCGCGTAAAATTGACGCGACCATTTGCATGACAATCGCGCACAGACCAATTGTGTATAAACGCAAAGACACACGTATACAAGTGCGTGTTTGTGTGCGCGCGTATACGCACGCGGAAAATGTATCGACGGGCGAAAACCAAGCGAGCCGCGATGAAATTAATGGAAAACGCAGTAGAGGGGGAGGAGAGGAGGGAGGGAGTCCGTGACGCCGCGAGCGATACGCGTGTTTCAATTCACGCGAACGCGAGAACCCGAGAGGGAAGCATTATACGCGCATTTGGCCGAAAGTGACGAGGAGCGTGGACGCGGAAAGCATAGCACGGGATGTGCGTACGTGTAATGCAGTCAATTCTCTTTCTCTCTCTCCCTCTCTCCCGGCTTTTTGCCCCTTTGTGTACGCGCTTCGTTGCGTGTGTATATGTATTGATGTGTATTGCAGGGACGGTGTATTATTCCAACCGAAAATTGAAGCGTATGCGAGTGAATACGTTATTTTTGTTTGATTTTGTGGATCGATAGTTTGTCGCTGTTGGATTTTGTTGCCGATATTGTATGCATTTTGAGGAATACCATACATCGAATTTCAAAACGTTTTTGCCGTTTACCTTTTCCTTTCTCTTTTTTTTCCATTTTTTTTTTTTTTTTTTTTTTTTTTTTTTTTTTTTGATAATTTTTTTTTTGTCGGTTGCTTTGTTTGATTTGACTTTTTAACTTTAACCATTTTTTTTTTATTGTATCGAGCTATGATGAAACATTTTTATTTTTAACCAATTCGGTAATTTAAATTTTCAATAGTCTGCTTAAAACTTTGTCAATATAAAATTAATAAGTTTTAAGTAAATAGAGTTTTTTCTTTTGTTTGTTAATATTATAAACTAATAATTTACTTAGCAATCGTGAGTAATGTTAATGTCGACAAAACCGAACTTTATTAAAAAAAAAATACTAATAATAAATGAAAATTTCGCACATAACCGTATTTAACACGCATATTTTCACGAATTTACCTTTTTAACTGACCTATCCCGCACACTTTTTTTACAGCTACAAGCAACCGCACACAGTTAAAATTATTTTTTTTCTCTTTCTCTGTCTTTCTCTCGTTCGTTTCTCCTTAACCTTTTTAGCATAACGAAATCGTGGGTTCTCCTTATACATACACGATCCCAGATTCCCTTTCGTTGCGACCAATTCGCCGGCAATACGGCGTCGCTTATACGCGTAACATGTACGTGGAATATAACCCCCGTGCGTTAGTCTGGCGAGTTAGGGCGCGCGCGCGCGCGCGCGATAATATGGTAATGCGCGCACCGGCGGGAGGGCCTACGACGCAACGACCGATAGGAATCGCGGAGACGTCGACGTTTCGCTTCCTCGCTTATGGATACTTGTGTGTGTGTGTGTGTATGTGTGTATGCTTACGACCGAGACGGAGATATAGAGTGCGTCTCTCTCTCTCTCTACCTTGCGGATAGTTATATCCATACGCGTTTGGATATGTGAGTAAGCAATCGGTAAAAGAGAAGGAGGTGGAACACCGGTAGCGCATGGCTCGCCGGAAATTATACAGTTGAAATGTTTATTGTTTTAGAAACGCGTGCGCGCGTTCGCGTTGCCTTGTTGGCTCCGTATCTTATGAGCGTTTCATTTATGAAGTGGCTTACCAAGCTTAAGACTTGTTCCATATACGATTATTTCTTTATGTTTCTCATATATATATATATATATACATAAATACAACGGATGGATTGTCTGATTTATGCGGACTGACGTTTAAAATTTCTCGTTTTAAAATGCGCGGCTACCGCGCGTCCCGGCTATGAATATACGACTTCGCTAATTATATCGAATCCCTCTTTTTTATGTTTTGCTTTACGAGCCGGTGACGGTAACTTTCCGACTCCTTTGGTTTTCTGAATTTTTAATTTATTTTTCGAACCACCGGATGGACTTGGGTGTGTCGGTTTAAAATTGCGTACGAATTGCGGTTCATGATGTAATCATATTTTTTACCCTTTCCATTTGACAAATTGAATAATAATTTTAATGATATTATTTTTTTTATGAATAAAAAGAAACGTTTCGCTCGAGTGATTCATATCGCAATACGTTATTGTTTTTTTTTTTTTTTTTTTTTTTTTTTTTGGAGTTCTTAATTTTTTTTGACATCGTTAGTCACAGACGTTTTTAAAATGAATCATTCAATAAGATGTGTAATAGGCGGAAATTAAAGACGGAATGTCTTATTGTTTTATGTTCTTTATTTCTGATGGCAGTTAAATTTATAAGGAGTTGATGTGCAGGCTGATTTATATATCCAACGTTTAGTGTCCTCTAGAATTTCAAAAAATTAATATGAATTTATCACTTGCCGTCTCTTAAAATCAGCAATAAAATCGATATGTATACTCGCGAGTGCTTTCCTTTTTTTTTAAGACAAAATATAAATATATTTAAAAACATTTCAAAATCAATACAATAAAGCTTTATATTTTGTTGCTATAAATAAACATAATCCTCTTTTTAACAAGTGGCTGATTTATGTGGGAACATTACAAAGTAATTGGTGTTATGAAGAGCTTACGGAGCTTCTTAGAATTTTAAAAGATACAATCATGCAGTGATGTCTGAATCGATGTATATCAACACGTCTTCGTTGAATTTTTTTAAACGAACGAATCACTTTATATTTAACGGCTAAGATTACAAAAATTTATGAAATAGAGAAACAATTTCAAATGTTAATAGAAACATTATCGATAATTATTCTTTTGTTAAAAAGCTGCCACATTGTTAAATACATAAATGTAGCATTAATCCGCTAATAATGCATGAATAATAATAATAATAATAATAATAAAAGTAATAAATTCATGTTACTTAAACGCGAACGTGCGGCAGAAAGAGCAGCAGCAGCAGCAGCAGCAGTAGCAGCAGCAGCAGTGGTAACGGAAACACAAAGCGCAAACTCAATTTCTGTAAATTGTAATTGCAAATTGTACGGGCCGTCGGATAAACGTACAAAATTATCATTAATCCACATAAATTTGCCGCAATTAATGTTAAATTTCACGTACCGCGTATATATATGTGGTGTGTGTATATATGTTATATATATATACACGGTTCTGTCCGCAAAATTCTCAAAAAATCAAATTACCCTTTAATTCTCTCATCCTCACCGTCCCTTAAAATTACAGCAGCTTGTATACTTCTCTTTATTTCTCCTCCTCGGAAATAAAAACGAAGAGCGAACGAATTGCAACGCGAGCGAGCGAATTCGTGGCTCTCGAGCAAAAAAAGAGAGAGAAAGAGAGAACTATATAACTTAAAATATAGAACATTACCACGAGGATTTTTTTATTAAAAATAAAGAAAGAAAGGGAGTTCGGATGATAAAAAAAAAAAAGAAAGAAACGTGGAAGAAGAGAACTCATCAATAATGACAAACGTAGTGAGATAGAAAGAGAGAAAGAGAGAGAGAAAGAGAGAAAGAGAAAGAGAGAGAGAGAGAAAGAGAAGAGAAGAGAGAGAGACTGTGTAGTAAAAAAGGCGCCAAAAAGACGGCGTTTTAAATTCCAGAGACGACGAACGTTTCGCGCGAGCTGCCGCAAAAAAAAGACGAAGGGCGCACACGTTCACACACTCATACACATTCGTAAAAGAAATTTTTCGAGGAGTGTATAATCGCGCAGAGGCGAAAAAGATGAAAACAAAAAGGACAGTCGAGCAAAAAGTATAGAAAGAGATACACAAGTATATGTGTATATACATATGCACACAAGCTTATATATACACACACGCGCGCGCGCGTCGGTATAATGAGAGCAGAAAAGGTGTGGAAGCGAGAGAGAGAGAGAGAGAAAGAGAGAGAGCATAATATACGTATGGCAACCTTGCCGGAACAAAACTATATCATCGGCGAGAAGCTCAAGAGCTAACAATGAGACGAACGCATACACATGTGCATACATATTCTTACATGCAACGATGCTTCTTGATTTCTTACCGCTTCTTCTTTTTCTTTCTTTACTTCATTTCATTTTTCCTTTTTTATTTTTTTTATGTGCATTAAACATGCACACCGCGATCGTTGCTTTACTCGGTCTATCTTACGTACGTATGTATGCCGGAGCCAGCAGACAACGTAACCGCGAGAGTATTTGTGTCCAGCTCGAGAGACGTTTCTCGAACGGTGATATTGTTGTTTCGACTGGAAGTATAAGATAGCACTACTCATGGATTGTGTATACATCGAAGCTTACTGTTTGATTATATATTGTTGTAGAACGAACGATTACGATATTGTTAATAAATTATATCATAATTTTATTTATTAACCTTGCTATGATGCAATGCATTATCCGCAATGACATATATCGCGCGCGATAAAACGTTTATCTCGACGTTTATCGCGTTCTTTTTTATCGAATCGCTTTTTAGCTCGTTAATTTTAATTACATGTATGGTTTGGATTTTGAAATAAATTTTGCTCGAGAATAGATATCGATCAAGAAACACGAGTAGAAACGTTACAGTTCGTGTCCGGCCACGTTGAAATTCTTTAATTTGATTTACAAATTATATTCGATTATAAAATAAAATTTATTCCGTCATATCGAGAAGCGATAAAATTTCTTTAATTGTTACAATATATAAACGGGAAATACGTTTCCACAACGTCATGTATCCACTAACGTTATATTTAAAGGAAGAAACTCCTTGGCTTTAAATACCGGAAAAATGACTTACCGAATGAAGAAAAAAAAAAGGAGAAAGTAAGAGACGAAGAAATAAAAGAAAAAGGAAGTCTTGTAAGCTGCCTATCATATCACACCTTGACGTTTCGTTCTCATCGCTCGTTTCGCTTTCTTTCGTCTACTTCCTCGTTTATAAATACGAGGTCGAGTCCACGCTGTTAATACAACGCGAAGCGTACCGTAGCACTTGTACACGCACGCACGCGCGCACGCACGTGTAGCGTGTGTATATATATATATACATATGACTAACGCGCGTTAATTATGCCCTTATCAGTCGGTCGATCCTTATCTCTCTCGGCTAATCTATTATCCGGTGTGTCTGGAACTCGGTGCTCTCTCACTTTCTCTTTCTCTCTCTCTCTCTCTCTCTCGCTTTCTTCGCTTACTCTTAGACGTCTAATGCTACCTACCCACCTATATCTCTCCCTAGTTTACTTCACCTCGATCCTCCTCGCGCTTGTTCTTATCTTTCTCTTCGGATCGTGTCTGCGTGCGTGCGTGCGCAATCGGTCGATGTTTTTATACCAGCAACTATAGGGCATTAGAAGGAACGTTTATAAGCCAAGGCGGCTTCGCTTTTTTTCATGTTTTCTTTTTTTTTTTTTTTTTTTTTCAAACGTCCACCGCGGGAGTTGTATAGATGTGTGTGCAGTGTTTTGTTAACGCAAAAGGATCTTTTTTTTTTTTTTTTTTTTTTTTTTTTTTTTTTTTTTTTTTTTTTTTTTTTTTTCTAAAAGAAAATAAATTGATAATCGTTAACTTTAAACGATAAAAAGAGGCGCAAGTTTTATCGCAAAATATTATTGTAAATACATCCGGATACTAATCTATCCATTATCTTCGATTCATGCACAATCGGTAACCAACTTTTTTCACATTTCATCAAATCAAACAGAAAATACAAAAACCTTTCAACGGTGTATTTATAAAACGATAACAGCCAAAACTATTAATATCCCGCTGACTTTTTTCACTTCGGTCTTCTAAAAAATTTTTAAGCATTTTATTATCGTTGTTGCTGCCGTTGTCGTTGTTGTTTTACGCAATTGTTGTACCCGCACTCGAACGAGCAATTTACGATGTGGCTTTTTCAGTCGCAATTAGTATGCTAAGTGCAACGCGCACACGCACATTGCCCCTAGTTTACATTGTGCCTCGATGATACTTTTCCACAAGTTTGCGGTTCTTTTATAGTTTGTTCAAGCTTTTGTGTTCGTTCATTCCCTCGCTTCTTTTCTTTCCATCTCTTATTTTTTACGTCCCTTTAAATCCTTTATATGTTCGATCGCGAGCTGCGTTAACATTTTTTCTACCTTTCGATTTTCGAATATCGCCTCATTGACTCTTGCAATTATCGGCTAGTGAATATTTTTGTCGAATTTCGATACTTGCCCTTAAAGCAAAGACAAATTTCAATGCAACGCATAACAATTCAACAACTAATTTACTTAAACGCAAACGAAACTTTTCGGCAATCATTAATACGTTGCATCGAGTTCGACCGATCGACTAAAATTTACTTTATTTTCGTTTTAAATATTCCCACGTCGAAATTTACATTCTTCTCTCATTAGCTTAAGAAAAAATTAATTAAAAATCGTCGATCGTCAAAGAATTCGATACATTTTTATTTCTATACTTATGTATATTTATATTTTCGTTGGAATTTCAATTCGAAGTATATAAAAAAAAAAAAAAAAAAAGAAAAAAAGAAAAAAAAAACATAAAGAAGGAGAGCCGATTTATCGATACTTTTCGCACGCACGTACATCGTGATTTGACCTCCTCCTACTACAACCACTGTCTACCACTACAAACTCAACCGCTCACCTTGTCCGTATATACGTGTGTGTAGACGTGTATGGAAGGCGCGCCAACTCGAAGCGAACGTGTGAGCGCGTGTTCAAAAAGAGAAAGTGTGCTGCACGTGAATCAGATAGAGGTCTGGTTGGGATTCTTTTTATTTTTTTATTTATTTATTTATTTTCTCTCTCTGTCTTTCTCTCTCTGTCTTTCTCTCTCTCTCTCTCTTTTTTCTCTATCTCTTTTTCTTTTCCTTCTCGTAAGGTTCGCATTCGGAGAGAGATCTCTCACTTCGGTGAACGTCTTGAGAAGTAGAAAGAGAGAGAGAAAGAGAAAGAGAGAGAGAGAGAGAGAGAGAGAGAGAAAATTTTAGAGAACGTTGACATCTTGGCAGCGCTACTAATTGAGAAAAGTAAAATTTGTTCATGCGGTTGCTAGAATTAATAAGCTTTTTTTTTAACTTTTGACATTTAAAATAGATCTTTTTTTCTTTAAAATTTGGATTATTTTGATTGGATCACGTTTAAGAAGATATTCCAAAAAATATAAAATTCGACGAATATTATCTTTCGTTGTTAATTCGTTTAAAACCGAACAATTTTAGATATAATTATTTCGCTATTAGAATAAAAAAAAATAAATATATATTTGTGAAATAATAATAGACTGAAATTACTAAGGTATATATTAAATCAAAGACTCGAATTAATCTGCGCAGTCATCGGTTTATCTATAATGCAGGCTATAGAGTCGATGCGCATACTAAGTAAGCAATTATTCATGTAATTACGAAATTCTCGTACGCTCGCGAAAATCACGATAAGTCATGCTAGTCTCAAAACAAAACGATTTTATGTAATCGTTACGATATACCTCGTGTAGTTTTGATTGACTCGAGTCAGTCAGTTCTCTCTTTCTCGTTTACAACCGTACAAAAATTCTCTGAATTGAAAAAAAAAAATTAAGATCTCGCGTTTATATATTTACATATTACGTAATGCAGACCATGAAAACGATCGATAAAACGGCGCTACCTATAACCGCGACTAAAACTTTCTAACTTGGAATCCTTTCACAATATGTGCTCGATACCATTGTTATACATTGAACTGCACTAATTTAAATATAGGGAGAGACGGTGGATTTGGGCGGAGCTATAAATGCACGATACGATTTCGTTCAATTTCTAAACGCTCTCCATAAATTTATATTTTTATGGGGTTATAACCAGCAGAAAGAACTTTTACGAAGCGGAGTATAATAAACTGCCGCGGACAAAAGAAAATTTCCATCTATTTATAGTTTAATAATAATTAAATTTGTACGTGCCTCTCGTTCCTTAATAGCCGCGGTGTACAGCGAGCATCGCACAATAAATGTACGCTCATTACAATCGAAGCGAGCTTATAAATAGCCCGAAACATCATATCTCGCGGCTGTAAAAATCGCGGAGAAGCGCGAGAGATCGGCATCATCGCCAAGAGAGAAAGAAAGGGAGTTGATTCTCTCTCGATCGGGATAATTTCAAAGTCAGGGAAAACGTCCAATCAAGAGTCTCTCTCTCTCTCTCTCTCTCTCACTCACTCTCTCTCTCTTTCTCTTTCTTCAAAGAGTGACTGAAACTCTTTTTGCACATGGCAGAAGAAGACGACGTCCGATATGTGAACGACTAAAAATAAATGCGCGCGCGCAATCGATGTTGCCTCTCTCTTTCTTTACTTCTCTGCGTCTCTTTTTGTTCTTTCTCTTCGTGGCAGAACGTGCAGAGCTCAAGCGCAGGAGGAGACGTCATCGAAGCGAATCCACCGCGTAAGAGAGAAAGAGAGGGAAAAGGAAAGACTCGTCGAGGTACACACAAAAAGTCGAATGGGAGAGGAAGCAAGAGAGAGAAAGAAAGAGAAGAGAGGAGAAAGATGGAAGTTAAGAGAGACGCGGACGCGAGGAATAATAAGAGAGAAAAAAGGGCATAAAGAGAGGAGAAAAAGAACGGATGAGTGAAGCTGCGCGAGAGAAAGAGAGAGATAGAGTATGTGCAGCATAAGTGCACGGCAACGAGGCAGCCGCTCGTGTTCTTTCTCTCTTTCTCTCTTACTGCCCGGCAAACTCTTTGCTCCAAGCGAAGCTTGTCTCGACGGCATTCCATCTCTCGCTTGCCCGACCGAGAGCTGGAGAGCAAGAGAGAGAGAGAGAGAGAAAGAGAGATAGAGAGGAGTAACGAGCGTAATACCATGCCAGCTTGGCAGTTGGCAGCCCTTGATTCAAGAACGAGTTCTCTCTGCTGTTGCCTCCTTAGGACTCGTTGCTTCTCTCACTCTCTCTCTCTCTCACTCTCTTTCTCTCTCTTTCCTTCCTTCTCGCTCCTTTTGTCTCTCTTGTACACGAGTGGCTCTATGGGGCTTCTTTGTTTTTACGCGGTGCGAGCACTTACTATTCTCTCTCTCTCTCTGTCTTCTCTCTCTCTCTCTCTCTCTCTCTCTCTCTTTCTCTCTATCTCTACAGAATATATACCTCCTTTTCTGTCTTATAGCTTTGAGCTTCTTTGAGTCGAGATAGACTTGTTTTTGCGCTCGATTTTAGCTGATGTTTCAGTCGATTTCACGACGGCAGCACCAATACGTAAAGGTGTGGGTATATTTATATGTGTATACATGCATAGATATCGAGGAGGAAATATTCGCTGCTAATACCCGAGAATTAAATAATCGAAATGGAAATTTTGTTCAATTTAGATAATGTTGCATATATACATATACATAACGAGTTTTATACATCACGAAACATTTTATGATTGATTCGGTATGATTTGAATTGTAATGGAAATAAATTACCGACGTTAAAATACCAACGAGATCGTTTAAATTATAAAACGTGCGTTAATAATAAAGTAAATAATTTCCATAATAATAAACTAATGTCTTATTCAAAGAGAAAATTGAAAAACCTCGTGAGCTTAATATTATTCAACAACGATAGTTATAACTACGGTACAGCGGCACAAAAGCAAAATTTCGTTAAAAACGTAAGAAAAATAAACGCCTCCTTCAAAACAATAGAATTGTAAAGCAGGCAGATTTCCCCAAAGATTAAATCTATCAATCTTGATTGTACATGTACATACACAACTATATTTCAAATGGTTTTAAAGAAAAAAAAAAAGGGAATAAAAAATCATAGCGTAACCAGAGTAACCTCGAATAAAGCAAAAAATCGCTCTCGACTCGGGTATACATATATATCGCATTCATCGCTTACATATACATATAATACGATATACACGCCGATCATTGCTTTTTCTTTTATCTATTACCGCGTGTGTACTATATATACAGGCATATTAGCTCACTCTTATATACATATATACATGTCTATAGTATAACAAGCATCTCGGTGCGCGCACGTGCGGACGTACTCGGAAGTTTGTAAGTAGAGGAGATCGTATAGTCGTCGTCGTGTCGTACGGAATACGCGGGAAGGTCAACAACGAAAAGAAGGAGGAAGGGGCGAAGAAGGAGGAGGAGGAGGAGGAGGAGGAGGTATTGCACGAAAGAGAGAAAGAGTTAACGGGAGAGAGAAAGGGAGGAAGGCCGACGATGATTGGAAGAGAAAGAATAAGGGGACCGACCTTGAATCATTCAAATCCCTGAACTGCCGAACGCTTCTCTCTCTCCCTCTCTCTCTCTCTCTTTAGATATACTTGAGTACGTTTATATATACATGTATATATTTCGATGCTTTTATCTACTCACTTTCGCTTTTTTTCGATTTTATTACGCTCCGTATATATTCTTTCATTACTTTTGCAACTCCGGCTTTTATTTTTTTTATCTTTACCGTCTCTCTCTTTCTCGTTCAGAATTAAGAACACGCGCATAGAGTATACAGCATTTTCGTGCCTTTGGTGTACAACAAACATGTAATCACGTTATACGACGCAGGCATCGCTGCAGTTGATCGGTAAGTACTCGGTATATATCAAGCGATAAATTGTGTCGAAGTTTAATTGGATCAATTCGAGTGGGTAAAATTTGAGACGTTTGAGAATTTCTGCTTGTAATTAATCGAATATATGAAGGATGAGAGAGAGAGAGCGAGAGAGAGAGAGAGAGAGCGAGAAAGAGAAGGATATAATGTTTCGAGTAGATTACCGCGCCTTCAAAAGAGTGGAAGAAAAACAAAAGCTCGTAATATTCCATTAAAAGCAGTTTAACCAGTAAATACCTCGTCTTGTTCAAACATTTCGGTATTTGAATAGTAAATTAGATGATTATTTGTGCAGGAGAGACAAAGCAGTAAAGTAACGATACCTATACTCCCCGATTACCCCCTGGAAAACTTCTCGGAGACAATCTATTCTCCCCCCCCCCATCTCTCTCTCTCTCTCTCTCTCTCTCTCGTATCGCTCGATGTATCTCTTCGTAACAACTTCAACTTCTCCCTTCGCTGCTTTCCATTTACGTTTCTCGTATTCGTTAGGTTTCTCTCCCTTTTCCCCGTTGCTATTCTCTCTCTTTCTACTGTGCGCGTCCTCGTCGAGAGTGTGTTTGTTTAGGAATTCCGGATCGCTCGCTTCCGGAGGCGAGGGATTTAAAGATTTAAATTCTAGTCGACGCTCGTTCATTCGCTTTTGCTCGTTTTTACTCGCTTGCGCACGCCGAGATTTCGTTGTCAATATTTGCAGTCGCGCGCGATTCTTTTTCTTGAAAAAGACGAAGAAATTTACACCGCTATAAAAAAAAAAAGAAAGGAAATAAAAAAGTGCACACTTAAGATTTTCTCGCTTGTGTCGTTTAAAAAATTTTTTTCTCTTCCTTCTTATTCCATTCGTCAATTTTTTTTCTCTTTCTTATTCGAGATTCGATGCTTGTTGTACGGCCGCGAGGTAATGTGAAGTGCACATACTTACGACGTACGTAGATAAGAACGACTGATAATGGCTTTATTGAAGATT
The DNA here is from genome assembly GCA_949987625.1 of Chalcis sispes. Lineage (NCBI taxonomy): Eukaryota > Metazoa > Arthropoda > Insecta > Hymenoptera > Chalcididae > Chalcis > Chalcis sispes. The sequence continues at coordinate 72,732,206 of OX465094.1, forward strand.
CCGACGACAAAGTTAGCATTTAGATAAACTAGTTTTGTCTTTATTTTTCTCGGATATACATTGTTTACTTTAAAAGAGTAATTGATTTATCGCGATTGGTATCTATGTCCGTCTGTTTGCCGCTTTCAATTTAATTAAAATTTTCAATTACTTAAATGTGCTCTTTTTTTTTATTCCAATCAATAATAAAAGGTTAAAATGTTAACGTTTACCGACGAACGTTTGCTAAACATAGTACAATCAAATATAGCGCTTAATTTATTTCACATCGTTTTACCCGTCCAACTTACCAAAGTGTACTTAAGATTAACTATACACACTTGACATACTATAAATAAAACATCGATCGAATCTTTCTTTATACGAAAATAAATAAGGCGCTGGAAGGCGAGATTACCTCGTGAAAACACATAACAAACAAAATAAACTTGTCAATACGTCGACCTAAAAGCCCGACGACATAGTCGTACGCCAAAAAAAAAAGAAAGGAAAAAATAAAGAGAAAAAAAATGGCCAATTTCCTTGGCTTATTTCGTCGTCATTTCTTTCTTCTTCGGCACCCTCGCAAAACATGTCGCGCCTTTTTCTCTCTCTTTTACTCTCTAGGTTGTTCTCTTTATGGCTTTTCACGGACAATCGGGAGGCGATTTATTTTTCGCACGTAGAGAACGGCGCGCGCGTCAGCGACGAGGAGAAAAACGAAGAGGACGAAGAAGGAGACGCGCGTGAAAAGGATGGCGCGTTTTAGTGGAATGGGGAAGAGACGAACGGAAGAAAACTAAAGGGTCATTTCAGGAAATCGTTACATAGGTCATTTTTATCCCTTGGTCTCTTCTGGTTGGTTATGGTAAAAAAAAAAAAAAAATACATTTTAAGATTATTTGATTGTTCTCACAAGAGAAAGGTTCGTGATTATAGCAAATAAACACACTGGTGAATTGTGAAATTAAAAATTGTCTTCGGCGTGAATTCTATATAAATTTTTAGTTCTTTTATTATTAAAATTTATACGAATCATACAAAATATCGAAATGTATTGATTTTATCGCGATCGACGTACAGTGAAATAAACAAAGTCGTTTCGATTTCATGAAAAAAAAGGGGAGAGGGAGAAGAAAATAAAGAAACGGGAATACCCTCATAGTTCGATAACGGCCGGTAAATACATGTACGAAACAAGTGATCTGGAATAAAACATCGGAAGAGAATTTCCCCGAGCGAAATCTCCGTTGGGGAATCGATCGTTACCCTCGTACATTCCCTCCCGGTTGACCAAAACTCATCGCTAAACTTAACGTCCTTCTTTTTCGCCATCTCTATTTGATGCGTACGTATATATATATACATCATATATATCGGAATTCCATGTTTATGTAAATATATCGTCTTCTTTTTCTCGAAAATCACTCGAGTTCTGGAAGACCTTTGCGCGTAAGAGAGCGTAAAAATGTGTGCAATTCACTTAACCTCGTGCGAATGAAACCGCACATGAAATTCACCGGGGAGATTTTTGAAAACGTATACGCATACACTTATGTATACAGTATAAGCAATAAGTGCGTTTGCTTCATAGATTCGCGACGTAGACGCGTGTCGACGACGACTACGACGACAAGAAGACGCGGACAAGCGTCGGTGACTAAAAATGGAACGAGTGACTAATGCGTTTTGGTTGTTTCTACCGGGGGTTTGTAAGAGAACCTTGCGCGAGTTTGCGTTCAAAAGACGACCCAAAAGAGAGAGAAAGAGAGAGAGAGAGAGAGAGAGAGAGAGAGAGAGAGAGAGAGAGAAAGAGAGAGGAAAGCAGCCGACAGACCGAGTGGCTCATCGCCCACCCGAGTGCTAATAAATTACGCTCATGCTCTCTCTCTCTCTCTCTCCTTTTCTCTTTCTCTTTCTCTCGGCTGTCTTCGTTCGTTTTCTCGCTCTGGACTTGAAGGAAAAAAGAGCGAACGATAAAGAAAGCAAAAAGAAAATGAGAATGGAACGACGAAGCGCTCTCTCTCTCTCTCTCTCTCTCTCTTTTTCTCTTTCTCTGCGGATCGTAAATGCTCGATTCGCTGTCGTATTCTGCCCGAGCTTCAAGAGACGTTTGCACGAATGAAAAATAAAAGGAGAAAAAAAGAAAGAAAAGGAACTGAGAGAGAACGTCGACGAATACTCGGAGGAATTTTTCCAAGCGGAATTGCTAAGGTTTAATGGTGGAATTTTATTCGAATTTTTACTTATGTCTTTTTAGATTTTAGTAAATTTTATTATGGAAAATATGTCATTTTGAAAATGTTTAAAGTGTGCATTAAACATAAAAAATTTAATTTATTACAGTGATCGATTATTAGTGCAGAAAAATCACTAATATTTAAGATAAAATGTTTAAACAAAATCATATAAAAACTCACAAATATAATGATTCCCTATTAGTTTAAAATATCACACAGAGCAATCATAAATTACAAAATTTCATACATTTCGAGGTTATTAAACACGAGCACAAATATTTTTCGGTAAAAGGTTCACATTCGCATATTCTACGTTAGTCGTAGAGAGCAATATCGTAAAAATATATATTCACCTGGAGGATTACGGACTTTTTTTCGTTCTATTTTTTTTTTATATCGTTACGGTTCACTATTTTCACGCTTAATTTCTCGATCGCTTTCTGCTTTCTCTCTCTCTCTTTCTCTCTCTTTTTTTCTTTTCTTCTTTGTATTTGTTCGAATACCGGCGCGTCGTTGCTCTAGCGCAGGCGTATTTTAGAAATTAAACAGGCCTCTTTTTTCTCTTTTTTACGACATAGCATTGAAACATTGACTTATTTATTATCGGCTACGTTTGTTTACTCGTGTTTTGCGCGCGCGTGCGCGACTTTTTAGAAGCTCACGATACCGGGAGACTGATCGCATCGTCTCATCTTCGCGGAATAGATCGTTTTTATGCTGCTTGTGTGGAAAAACACGACTCTTTTTCTCTCTCTTACAACAATTGATCGCCGATGGCAGTATTTTTTCTATTTTATGAAGGCTTTATCTCTGTACTCTTCCTTTCTGCTTTTTCTTCGCATGAAATATGCATTTTATCGAGTGATAAATTAAAATTCTCGTTAGCGATTTCATTAATTTTTCTTAAAGAAATTGTCGTTGCTTTTCCTCGATACTTTATTGAATCGTAAATATTAAATAATTTATTTTTCTTATTTAAAAAAAAAAAAACTAATCGTACTAACGAATACATTATTTACTCAATTAAAAAAAAAAAAAAAAAATCGTATTAAATTTTAACTCGAAAATTTATTAAATATATATTTATTTTTTGCAACAATTTATAACATTAATACTCTCAAATTTTATTATGGCTGTTACTTCCAATCAATTAGTAAATATTTAAAAAGTTAAAAAGAGTTAAAAAAAAAAAGACAGCATTAAACGTATCGTTTAATTTTTCAATCTATAAATCATAATTGCCCAGTCTGGTCACATTGTCGCATTAAAAAATGCCGAGCGCGTTTTACAGCGCGCCGTAAAGGTATATCAAGATATTTCTATCGTTTTGAAACTGCACTTTAAATTCAAGTACGTTATTACCGGTACTGTAACTTTTTACACTTTCGCGTGTTTTACTGCCAAAGCGACATTCCTTTCTTCCCCGAGCGACGACAAAGTTGTTGTGTGTATGTAATATCGAAGAATTTCGTATCTTTTTATTATTTTTTTTTTTTTTTAACACGACAAATACTGTGCACTTTTTAAATTGTATCGGCTACGTATATCACACGTATATTATGTTAATTATCGGATAGAAACATTAAAATTTTATTCAAAATTATGCAGTACAATTTTTTTTCTTTTTTTTTTAATAGAAATCATCATTCTAGTTTGTCTAATGCGTAAAACAGAGAAAGGTTTTTTTTTTTTAACGTATAACACAAAATCGTATAATAATTGACAAAAAGTCACACTTCCACCCTCATAAAAATGAAAAACCATCTGTTAACGAGGAAGTTAAGAGCTCAGCAGAGAGGTTAAAATGGAAAAAAAAATTTACGAAGCATAAGGTCTTTTTTGTCCCTTTTACATCCTTCCGACTATATATCTCTTTCCCTCTCTCTCTCTCTTTCTCCTTCTTGCCGTATTATTTTTTTTTTATAACCGAAGATTAGTTTTGGTCACCAAAAAATCCACTTTTTCACGCCGTTTTTCATCCTTCCGTTTTTCTCCCGCTCTAACCAATCGTTGAAAAACTCTCGTACTACTTATACATAATAAGCATCAAATTTTTCAAGCGAACGAAAAAGTGCAAAAACAAGGATAGATTCATATATATATATATAAGAAAGAAAGGAAAAAAAAAAAAAAGCGCCGTATGTATACGTATACCTCAACCAACGCCGTCCGATTATGCGACGACGAAGCCATAAAACACGTCTCCATCTCTTACTCTCATTCTCTCTCGGAGGTTAAGGGACTCGCGCGCTCGCGCACGTCTACGTTGCCGTTCTTCTTTCCCTTTTTGGATTTTCCGCATTGTGGTAGAAAGAGAGGAAGAGAGAAAGCGAGAGAGAGAGAGAGAGAGAGAGTATGTGTAAGCGCGCGCTAGCGAGTTCGCGACATAAATCACGGGATTTTCTGTGTAGCGGTAGACGAAAGAAGGAGAGTAGAAGGTTTTCGCTCGATACTAATACCGGAACGACCTACCGGAGAAGCGCAGTTCCTTCTTCTTCTACTTTAGTCTCGTTTTCTCTCTCTCTCTCTCTCTCTCTCTCTCCTCCCTATCTCTATCTTTTTTTTCTTTTTATTCCTTCCTTTTTATGCTTGCCTTTACTTATACGAAGAGAGGCGCCCTTTTGCGAAGAAAATCCGTCGACGCTTATACGTACGTATATACACCGGCAGCGTCTAGCCGAGCTCTTGGACTTTTTCTCTCTTTCTCTCGTCTCGGGATGCTTGCCTTAGCATTGCTTCTTCTTTTTCCTTTTTCTTTTTTTTTTCTCTTTATGGACCGTCGCTTGTGCGCGTATGTGCACGTATGTGCACGTACGTGTATACTACGGTGGGGTTGCGTGAATTTGTGCGACGGTGGCAGGAGGTTTCGTTGATTTTTTTCCATGTTTTTAAGATAAGTGAAAGAGGCGTTGTATGTTGTATACTTTAGTGGGCGACGTTAGTTGATATATATATATATGTGTGTGTGTATTCCCGGTTGAGGGGAAAATGCGCGGCTAAGAGAAATTTAATGGATTTGTCTCTTATATGTGCTCTGCATTATAACGCTTGAAATTTCTTTTCGCTTACGCGTATATATTGTAGGTCTATACTTTAAGTAAATATATTTTATCGTTTGAGGATTCACTTTGATTCGTTATTTTCTTTTGTTCTCCAATTTATTTAATAATCATTTTTCTCAACATATATTAAAAGTACGCTCATCTTCTAACGTTCGCAACTTCATATGTATACACAAATACTTAATCAATAACGAATAAAGAAAAGAATTTCCAAGTTTGTCTATCTTTTTTTTCTTTAAAACGCCGGAAATTCCAGAATCCTGTTCAACGTATTGTTTTTTATTGGCAGCGAGTTATACGAGCAGCGTTCGATGCGCCAATACTTGTACGTAGTAGTAACAGCAGCAGCAGCAGCTCGATAAAGAAACTCGATTAAAACTCGCGCACCCGCGATTGTCCGTGGGAACCTACTCTCAACGCGGTAACGGGGGAATATAAGCAACGCTGCGCGTATCCACTTCTTTTCTTGAATTTATCGTTCAACGATGACAGCGTACATGTGGGCTGAATATTATATAGCTCGGTTGTTTTACTTTCCGTGTATATAAGTGTGTGTAAGAATCGGGAGAGACTCGTTCGGCTTCGGGAATTATTGTCGTCGTCGTTTCATTCCGCATTGTACATAAATTACGCGCGCGCGCTTGCTTGCAAAGTCGAAGGTAAAAATTAAAAAGCCGATGATTTACGTCGATCGTAAGTAATTGCGACCCTTTGTTTTTTTTTTTTTTTTTTTTTTATAAATTTTGCCTTTGATTTTTTGCTCGGTTATACTTTTGTAATTTATCAGCCGTGTAGATATACACGTGCAAGTTTAAAACTGTGAGTTGAAAATTTTCCATAAGTTAAAGGAAGCCGTTAGAGATTTTTTTTGGTTCTTATTTTCCTTTTTTAATTATGAAGAAAAATGTGCTCGGTAAGAAATGAGCTTGAATAATTCATTGTGATAAAGTATCGTTACAAAAATATCAACATATTTATGTTTCTTTAATCATCGTTGAAAATTTATTCTTATAAATAATGGATGTTTCTTTATTCTTTTTGTTTTAGGTAAGTTAACACCTATCATCGTGTATACACGACGAAAAACACCCCAATAAGTAAGTGATATATATCAATCACTATCAAACTTATTAATCAAATTGAATATACATAATATCGCCCTTCCATAACTTTTCCCTTACCTTTGCGCGCATGTCTACGATCCCCAAAACAGTTATTCCGCATACTTCTCAATAATGAACCCGAAAATAAAAGCGCGGACTCACCCTTGAGAAAAGAAAGAAAAAAAAAACAGACTCAGCACTTTTTTGTTCCCCTCAAAAAAATAAAACACAACAGTTTCTCTCACATTTACACCTATATTTGTAGATGACGTAGCAGAAAATACAGCTACTAAAGAGCTATATACTAAGCGCACGGTTATCATGCATATAGTATCACGAATAAATTGTTTTTGGCTTTCGAGCTCGTGCGACCAATTTCCTCTCTCTCTCTCTCTGTCTCTGTTTCTCTCTCTCTCTCTCTCTCTCTTCGCTATGCAAGTAATCGCGCATCTAAGCCTAGAACAAACACAATGCACGCGTTAGCGGCAAATAAACGTCGATGCACTTTCGAACGCACAATTCGCGCGCGCGAACAACTAAATTCACGTATGTATATATACCCGACTATACCACTATTACCGACCCCGCTCATAATTAATGTTTCTCTCTTTCTCTCTCTCTCTCTCTCTCTCTCTCTCTCTCTTTCTCTTACTCTATTCACTATGTGTGTGCAGGAGACGTTTCTACAAAATTTCGAGGTTTCACCTCCTCCTCCTTACATCGGGGTTGGACTATCGTGAGAGAGAGAGAGAGAGAGAGTGAGAGAGAGAGAATGAAACAGCTATATGAGGCTTATTTATGCCTCGCGGTGCGAATGGAAATTTCGGCTTCGCGGTGTTACACGCGTAACGCGCTTTACGCTGGAAACTGTTCGGTTTGTGTGTGCTTGCGCCTCTTTGCGGTTGGCTTAGCGGAAAATGCGACGCGCAAGCGACTGTATTTATTTTTTGAGGCTGAAAAGTGCTTCGCGCACGTTGTTGTTGTTTTACCAATCGGAATGTTTATATATATACATATATATTTTTTTCGTCTGTTATTCGAATGCAAGTGGTCACGAGAAATCATTTTTGTTCGAAAAAGCCTTATTGCTACATTGTATACGTAAGTTTGTTCAATACTGAACGATGAATAATTCATTTAACTATGTAGAAAATTCGATGTTTTTTTTTCTCATTCGAACTAAATGCCGCGCTTGCTGCGCCGATTAGTTTTTTTTTTTACGCGTTTTAGAGCTAGCGATAATTCGATAAAGTTTTGCGTAATTAACGGGCTCGAGGTAATTCGAAAACAATTATACCGAAATGTACCGTGTGTAAACACACAAACGATCGTGTTTAAATCTATCAAATTAATCGTCAAATTAACCTGTGTGTGACGTATCACCTCTCTTTTTTTTAACCTCTCCTCTCATTCACAATAATTACCGTCTACTATTTTAATCAAATTGACATTCTCACGAAGCGAAAGAGAGAGAGAGAGAGAGAGAGAGAGCACAAATGACACACGAGACTGAATAAATAAAGCGTCGTGTGTATAACGTGTTACCTTGTAAAGACCGCATGTGTGTATATATATGCGTAGGTGTATGCTTGGGGTACAATAACCACGTCAAGGGAGAAGCGGGCTTAATCCAGTTAATGGGGTTTACTCACAACCGACGGACTATACGAGAGTGTCTACCGTATTAGTTCTGCAAATGATCTTTAAAAATACATTTCTGATAATAGATTGAATTTTGATTCTTTAGTCGATGTATTTAACGACGTGTTAAGTTAGCGTTGATCATACAAAAGTTACATAATTATAAATAGTTAGTTTGAGTTTTTTAAAGTAATTCTTTACTTATCAATTTTTTTTTTTTTTTTTTTTTTTATATGCCGTTGTAAAATAAATATTCAATCGTATAAAGACTCAATTCGTTCTCATACACGCACAATCCGAGCACATCAAGTCACGGAAATAACATATCGCATTAGTTAAGAAAAAAAAAAAAAATTCAGACTGTCCGATTGAAAAAACAACGGAGAGAGAGAAAGAGAGAGAGAGAAAGAGAGAGAGAGCGAGAGCGTGAGAGAGAGAGAGAGAGAGAGAGAGAAAGAGAGAGAGAGAGAGAGAGAGAGAGTTGCAGTGAGTAAAGAACACGCTATAAAATTTCATGCCCGAATACGTGGCGTGCAGAGCCTGCAGCACAAGCGTCGAGTTCGCTTATCTCTCAATTACATCGGCAAGAATGAAAAGCCGGTTATCTCGAATCGGCGAGACAGTAATTTTAATTAAGGAAAAGATTGCGCGCTAATTGCATGTAAAGCTTGAGCTGCGCAATCTCTTGCACGGTTAAAAAGACGACGAAATTTTAAAAGAACAAAAAAATAATAAAATGAGGAAGAAGAAAATAAAATTAAAAAAACGCGAAGAAAAAGAATATAACGATAAAAAAAAAAAAAAAAAACAAACAACAAAAACATAAAAATAAGAAAAGGAGAGTAGGTATGCGAGAAAGGCGAAAAATAAGAGTAGATACATAAAACCACACGGGTGCATAATTTTTCGATCCGCACGAGTGCGCTTACCCGCTTGTAGACGATCGATAAATTATATACACACACAAACACAAACATGTGCGATCGTCAGGCATGAAAAGCTACCCTTTAACGACGTTTCGATATTTCTGCCCGATATAGGTGCAAAAGCTTACGTGTATACGCGCACGTGTATGTACTATATACTCGTATATATGCGGACACAATCGGCGTCGGCGGTTTATCGCGTGAGTCACCGCGTGCGCGCGCGCGCCCGCGACAATAACGCAAGGGTTGCGCGAAAGGAAAAATAAATGTATTACGTGTATATTGGTATACGATACTTAACGTATTAAATGTATGTACATGTATAAAGGAAAGGAGAAAAAAAAACAGTACACGCGCGCGTTGTGAACAACTCGAGCTTCGAGTACTTACTTCTGTTATTATGTAAACAAGTTCACGCGAGTGTAGACTTGTATGTGTGCTTGTGTTTATTTCGCGGCGCGTGTATTATTATACGTTTTTGTCGTTTTTTTTCTTTTCTTTTTTTTTTTTTTTTTTTTTTTTTTTATACTTGCCTATACTCTCTTCTTTTATCGTCGTTTGTTACGTCGGCGGTGTTTTGTGCTTTTGGGAAACGGGGCGCGTGCAGGTGATGTTTCACGAAATGATTGATTTATTATATATACAAGGTATAGTTGCACTCGAGCATGATGAATAGACGTTGATTAGTTATTACCAGAAAATAACGTTACTTAACCGTACCGCCAGAGGGAGAAATCCTTTGATGATTTGTTTGATTTTATTTCTTTTTTCTCGATAAACGGTAATCCATCAAAAGGGTTATATTGTATTTACGGTTCGCGTGTACCGCTTACGTACACGTATGTTTCAAATATAAATTCTATCGAAAATAACGTGTAAATAACTTTGACCGCTGTCAAAATTCATGTTGATTTTATTTTATTTTTTTTTTTTATGTTACTAATACTCTTCTAAAGTATCAATAAAATCCTACACATATAAATTTCCAATTTTCGATATTTCATTTCTGTAATGCTGTAACTCGTTCGTTTTTCCGTTATAATATTTCGTAATGTATATTACTACATTGCATCGATACAATAACCTACAGCTTAAAACAGTTTCAAAATCTTTAATTTACCTACTGAAAATACTTTTCACAAAATCATTGGAATTAAAAAAAAATTAAACATCGACATTAAACAAACAGAAAAGATAATCTCGATCGAGAGTTTAATTTATCAAAAGCAATAATCCAACAAAAGATTCAGGCGCGCGCAGGGCGACAAGAAAATTGCAAGCGCGTCGCAAAAAGGAAGGGGAAAGAGAGAGAGAGAGGCACGACAAACATCGCGTTCGCACGCGATGTCGCCCTTGCCCGTGGGAGTCTCTCTCTCTCTCTCTCCCTCTCTCTCTCTCTCTGTATTTTCGAGAATGAAGTTTTAATTTCGTCATATCGGCTCCCTTTATCTTCGACCTTTATAACGAGCGACCACCACACCGTCTCGCACATTCGCTTCTGTACGCGAGACTACCGTTTCTTTCCTTCTCCATATATATACATGCACGCATAGCTCGTCCCTTATATTTTATTTCCCTTTTTTGCGCTCGAATCGTATATTTCGTCTCGTGTAGCCTTTTTTTCTCTCCCCCCTCCCTTCCCTCCGTAAAGAAATACACAGGAGTCCCTCGTTGTTCGAGCAAATTTCATTGGCTAATTGTATGTACGTGTGTTGATGTGTATGCGAAGTGCGTGCGTCAGTGGTTAAGGTACGAAAGGTGTTTAATCTACGCGGCAGTTTTGTACCGGGAAGGGAGACAAGTTGTAACATTACGGACTTTTTCTTTCTTTCTTTTTTTTTTTTTTTTTTTTATGAACGGCGGATTTTGAAGATTATCAGATTCGATGCGATGAAAACGAGAGCGCAAATAATGATTGCACAAATTGTGCGTGTTAATGTTAAAACTTTGTCAAGTACATTAATAGTCGGTAAAGATTTATTAAAAAAAAAAAAAAAAAAAAAAAAAAATCGTGATATTTTTAATCAGAGCCTCGTAAAAATCAATCGTGAATTCCAATTATCTTAAACTTCGCATCTTACAATCATCCAAAATAACCTTACTCCTAACCCTTAACCTCTCCTTGTTCTTCCTCTTTTTCCCCCGTTCAAAACTAACTTAATAATCCGGCAAGGATCAGCCACCTCACAGCGAATACAACCGCGATGAATTCGCGCTCGATGAGCTCCCGGCACGCACGCACACGTTGCAGAGAGAAACTCGCTAAGAGAGATTATAGCAAACTCGAAAGTAAGAGAGAGAGAAAGAGAGAGAGAGAGATAGAGAGAGAGACAGAGTGATAGAGAGAAAGGCGAAACAAGCGCGCGCTCAAAGGTCGCGGACACGCGCGCTCTTTAGAGACCACCTTCGAGCGCGCGTTTGACGCGTGTTAGATCAAAGTATCCCCTTCCTCTTCCTCTCCGCTGATTTATCGATATAAAGGGAGACGATGAAGAGGAACTAGAAGGAGGTGGAGGTGTGCGCCAGACCTTCTACCCGATGCCTCGTATTTCACTTTGGATATGGATTTTGGTTCGAACCGATGGTCTCGCGGCTTATTGGACGATTGATGGAATACATATATGCGTAGAGTTTCTCCTCTCTCGAATTATATATACATATTTCGTGCGAGCCTCTAGCTTACCGCATTGCTCCTTTTCCGTTTAATTTTTACTCTCTCTCTTTCTCCCTCTCTCTCTTTTTTTTTCTTTCTATTTTTCGGTTTAATGCCGACGAGGGTTGTTGAACTTAATACGCTCGAGCGGATTCGCTGCCGCTGCCGCTGCTGCTTTGCGGTCTTTGAGCTTGGGCTCGATGAAGCTGATCCGTTCATTCGAGGGAGTATTGATGAGGGCTGTTTGGTAATACCATACACCTATATATATATATACACATATATATGTCTGCATACGGAAATGGTAATGCGTGAGATTCGAAATCGATGCGAAATGCGACGCGAAATGCATTTCAAAAATTAAAAATCGTCAGAGAGAAACGCATTTGATTTGGGAGAGATCTGTAATCTAATATCGCAAATTACAGGGAATTTTTCTTTGGCTAAAATTTTTACATGTAAGATTTGAAAAGGTTGATGGTTAAAAAATTTTATTGGCGCTGTTGACCGCTTAAAACGCTTGATTTTGCATGCACAATTCGATTTACAAATCACGTCAAGTTTGAATAAAAATTATAATATTTCACAAACGTGACGAACGGTTTGACACTTGCATTATGATAAAACCACTATATTTTATACAAATCACTCGGCGCAATTGTTAAAAAAATGATCAATATTCAAAATTAAAATATCCTTTCATAAATAATCGGCATAATTAATTAAAATCAAATTAGCTACATGTAATTTATGGCCACGATATTGTGTACAAATTCTTTGAGCTTACGGCTTCCAACGTGCAACTTTTACCGATAGCCAGAAAATGAGAAACAACTTTTCAATTAGATCAGGTTTCGAGATAACATCCTACACACAACTCACTTCTCACTTAGCAACTGGTCGCTGCCAAAGAAATAAACTAAACGCCATGTTAAAAACGAGTCAAAACAAGAAATTAAAACAGCCATTCGAGAGCTCGTAAAAAGATCACCTACGGATACACATTATATTTACCGCACCTTTTCATTTTCCCTCGATTTATATTTTTTATCTGCTTTTCCGGTTAAAAGAGAAATGAAAAATTTATAAACGTGCATCGTTGTTGTTTTTTTTTTCTTTTTTTTTTTTTTTTTCTTTCTTCTTGAAAATAAGAAGTCTCCGCTACCGGCTCGTACGACGCGCCATAACGATTTCGAACAATGTATGCGCCGGATAATTGCCATAATTCTGTAAGAAAAGAAGTAAAAAGTCAAAACGACTCTTTAATCCTCCAATAATGGCAAGAGTCGACTTGGAATAATAATAACAAACGAGTTCGGTGCCTCGAAACGATAATGATAATAAAAAAACAGACGAAGAGTAAGGAATCTCACTGATTGTAGCTTACGATCGGTATAAATACGGCAAAAATAAAGGTACGCTAGCCGCGAGCGCATTACCGCGACTCTCTCTCTCTCTCGCTCGCTCTGACAATTCAATCGCGCGCGCGCGCTTGCAATTACCGGATCTCCTTTTACATCCATCTATTTTCTCTTCTTTCGTTATACGCTTATCCGAGTTTATATAAAGTCTCGTCGATTAATTCGCCCGTTTCTCTTTCTCCGTTCACCTTGGAGCGTTTACGCGGGTGGCTCTTTGCGAGCGTGTAATTTTGACGACTCGCCGACTTTGCTTTTATTATTTTATTCTCCCTTCCTCTTTCTCTCTTTCTCTTCGTAAAGCTTGTTTCCTGCCCGAGAATTATGTAGTTTTTCAACGTCGAACGAGCGATAAAGTCGTTGCCACGAAGCGCCGAAAACACAATGCACGCAAGTGTCGCGTTGTGGAGAAGAAAAAGTATCGCTGTTTCATGAGTTGCAAAGTTACTAATAACGCATTTATAATTTTGTTTGCAGTGTATCAAATCCACCCAAAAAAAAAAGTAATAGATTGAATTTCATTGTTTTGAGCTCGGGATTCAGAAAAAAATGCAACTTTTTACTTTTTAATTAAATAACATGAGCAAACGAACAAAAGCAACCCTTAAGCACACGGATTTTTCAATCAAGAAATTTTATATTTATCAACAATTTTTATGTGATACAGAAACATAAAATAAACAATTCTTTATAAATAAAGGTGCACGCATTGCCAATTTATTACGTACTGTGTGCACAATGTATCCGTATATTCGCTTGCCTCGTGTAATAAAGCTTTCGACTAATGGAAAAAAAAAAGGAAAGAAAAGTAAAGTTAATTAAAAAAACTCAATTTATTGGCAATGTGCATTCATGCAATAAGTAATAACTTATTTAATGGATTTATACCCGAATTTATAGGTTAAAATTGCACGAAGATGATAAATAATTATTTTTATTCGTGAGGGCACAAATCGTATTAAAATTCGATGCGTAATAAAAAAGTTAATCATCATCATTCAAAGGAACGTTTATTATTTGATTTATTTCAAATTTATTTAATAACGTCGAATCGATGGGAAGAATGGAGGGAGGGGGACAATTGTTTTAAATTCGATTCTCGATTTTACCAATCGGACGGAAAGGAATAAAACTCACGTGATTCTGATAATATAGCGAAAGAAAAAGAGAGCAATGGACAAATTACAAAGAACGTGGGATAAGAAGCCGCGAAAACAGCGCGCCGAGCACAAGCGAACTAACCAAAACAAAGAAAAAGTTTATAGCAGCAGCAGACATTCGTGTATGTGTATATATATATATATACTTATAAATAAGAAAAAGAATCGAATGAGAATAAAGCGAATGCGAAAAATGATGGAGAAGCACACAGCAAGGAGGAGGAAGAATAAGAAGAAGAAGAAGAAGAAGAAGAAGTATAAGAGGGGGATTATTAACAGGCGCGAGGGGGTTTCCTGCCCCGGTGCAGCTGTCGAGGCGCACCGGAGACAACGCGTCGCGTCCGGATACCAATCTGTTCCTCGTTTCTTTCGGGCTACGCGAGCGCGCTCCATGAATATGCATTAGCCACTCGGACGTCGCTCCGCATTAATTGCCCTATCCTCGAGGCTCTTTCTTACCGTGTGTATATATATATTTATATACGCGTTCGCTTTTAACGTCGCCAAACTTTATCGATGATAGGTGGGGAACAGAGAGAGTTTGTTGCGTGGCTTTTGGAAAATTTTTACCCGAAAAGTTTCGGTTAAGGTATTCTCAAACTTCGTCCCTTTCTACCTCTTTGAGGTTCGCGCAAGGTTTGATGGAAAGAGAGTTGACTTTCTGCCTTGTGTGCGCGAATAAAGGATCGATCGTGTGAGGTATACGTTTGTTATTCGGAGATCGAACGGAATTCATCCGAATTTTAAGGGGCTTTGTTTTGTGTTTCGCGTTCGAAAGGAATTCAAGGATGCTAAATAGTTGTTGCCTTTCTTTGGAATTGATTGCTTAGGAAATAAGGGGAATAGGAAGAGAAAGATTTTCAATATTGAAATCAAGTTAATTAATTTGCTTAACGAATTTATTCCCATTTTACCTTTGTAAAAATTTTTAATTACCTAACTTTGAAGCAACTCGGAAACGAGATTGTTTTGGTCGTCGTAACACTGATACTCGATGCGTTAAGGGTTTCGGACACGAAAGTCGATGTAAGATACGAGATTCAGCTAGCCAAAGAAAATATACAAAGGAATATATTTTGTAAATTAACTATAATTAGTTAAATCTTGTATCTCTCGCACGATTTTTTATTCAGGGACTAGAAACACTGGATTTTTTCTAATTCAATTTTTATTTCCATTAATATTGGTTCTTTTTAATAATTTAAAATCGGAATAGTTTTTTATTTATTATTTTATTGCTTTAAATACTTTTATTTTTTTGCATCAAATTATAACTGATAAGAATAAAGAATAACTTTATATCTAAAATCTATTGCATTTTCTACATTTCAAATATTTTAAAAATCCTTACAAGCATTACTTCGAACGTTGCATTGATATTGCTGTTAAGAAGAAGAAGAAGAGAAGGTAAAGAAAAAAAGAGATAAAAAAAAAAGGTCAAATTTTTGCTGTTTCCATTAACCTCGAGACAACAAAGTGTAACGTCGCCATTGAGAATCCAGAACGCCAGAGATTTTCATTGCGATAACTGGCTTGGAAGAGCGAGTGAGTGAGAGGGCGAGAGAGAAGGAGAGAGAAGAGAAAGACAGAATTGACTGCAACATACTTATGCGGATTTATGTAAATACTTCTGCTGAACGCTATATGCACGGGATAGAGAAGGAGAGAAAGAAAAAAAATGAGCAAAACGAGCAGTCGAAAACGTGAAAAAAAGAGAGATAAAACACGCGCAGGTACGACGAGTACATACGTATGCACTCCTCTTTCCAAAGGTTTTGTTCGCAGAATGCGAAAAATCATTGTTGATGCGAGCGAGATGCGCACGCTAAAACCGAGAAAGAAAGAGGGAGAGCGAGAGAGAGAGAGAAGGAGACAGAGAGAGAGACAGAGAGAGAGAGAGAAGGTTAAACGGAGGTGTGGAACGAAAGAGAGGAAGAAAACTATTAGCGAGGTAAACGCACTGATAGGTTGACACATTAACGCGTTAACCTTAAGTCTACGCTACGAGAGAGAAAGAGAGAGAGAGAGAGAGAGAGAGAGAGAGAGAGCGGCCTGTTTATCGATACTTGACCATCTCTCTTTTACGTGTATATTGAAAATGTCTGGCTTGCGTAACGACAGAATAATATACGCTTTTAACTCGTTGAAATTCATTTTCGAGCCGATAATGAGCGCTGTGTGTATACATAACAATCGTACACACTCGTTTTGTTTCTTCAAACAACAATGCTTGTTAAGAAATATTCTCAATTAAGTTTTAAACTTAATGGTTTTTCCTAGTTTTTCTAATTTAATGAATATTTCTTCTCTCTCTCTTTTTTTTTTTTTCAAAGAACAATTTTAAGGAGTTTTTATAAATCTTTGCGCACTTGGATAAATTTTTCTTAAAGCAAATGTAACATTTGCTAACATTTGCAAACATTTAAGATTTATATTTATTTACTAGTTAATAATATTATACTTATGGAAAAAAAAAAAAAAATTAAATTAAAAACGAAAAGTGTTTAAACAAAGCCTATATTTTCTTCACTCGATGCCGCAAAAAATTATTTTTTTTTTAAATTACAAACCGCATCATCAATATGCACATAACAACAAGTCGCGGGTTTCGATTTCGATTTTAAAATTCAAAACAAACAATAAAAAAAAAAAAAAAAAAAAAAAAAAAAAGAAAGAAAGAAAGAAAAAAAACATAAAAAAAACTTCGATTCAACAATGAAAAAAAAACCGCGAATAATTACACGCGAACGTAGTAGAGAAACGCGCGCGTGAGTATCTCGAAGCGACGCATTAAAATAATCATCGAAACGAGCGGCTATTATATATCCTCGACGCGCAGCAAATACGATATTAAAATCCAAACGCGCTCAGACATATACACATGCACGCACACACGGTGCGCGAGTCTCTCGCCGGTAAAATACGTAGAAACGGGTCGTTCTCTTCCTTGCATCGCTCACGAAGCAAACCACAAACTTTGCAACTTTGAGTTACATCTACATATATATATATATATATATATATATGTGTGTGTGTGTGTGTGTGTGTGTGTTTATGTATACATGCAACCCAAACGCGAATATACACACATTCAAGTCGTGGCTCATTATCGTCGGCGTAAGACAGCTTTCACATCGTACGTATGTACATACACACAAACATTCGGTCGATCTTTCCTTTGCTCGTGCGGCGTTATTATTGGCGCGGGAAAGCGCGAGCACGGATTTTCGCGCGCGGGCGCGAGACGATAAATCGCCCGCAGCGCTGCTTTATGATATGCGGATTTATGCGAGGATGTATGAATGTACATGTGTGCGCGGGTTTGCGCTAGTGTGTACTACATATTCGTCATGCATGCGCCGAGTGTCGTCGTCGCGGCACGATGAGTCGCTTATTTACGAGCGGCATGCAATTACTTCTACGCGAGCTCTCTCTCTCTCTCTCTTTTTCTCTCTTGCTCGCGTAAATCCAAGGTCGACTGCTGATTGTCATTTTGCGCGACTCTTTCTCTCTGTCTCTCCTCTTCTTTTCTACATAATCGAGACTATTCTTTTCTCTCTCTCTCTCTCTCTCTCTCTCTCGTATAAGTTTATGCGGTCGCATTTTTCCATCGTAGTCGTCGTCATTGCTGCTGCTCGTTCGATTTTTTTTTATGTATGTATATATTTTCCTTTCCTCGTTTCCTTGCTTCTGTATACGATTTCTTCTTTTTATTTCTTCGGCTTCGTTCTGTTTTGTACGTGTGTGTACGTACAATCGTACTGATGTGTGCGCGCATTTCGTCTTGATTGCAAGTTGTGTTGTTTTCATCCAAGGCAGAAAGATAGAGAGAGAGAGAGCGGCGTTTTGCCGCGGCGCTGATTGAAATTATGGGGCATTCGCATTGCTTTTATGGATGAAGGGCAGTTTGATTTATAAAGACTGCCGTTTCTTCGAGTAATCATCATTTATCGCTGATTTTTTCATTTTATTTTTCTTTTTTCTTAGTTTACAATTGTTTGTTACGGTGTGCTTGTTTATCGTTACAAATGTTTCTTTTCGTCAATATTCAAAAAAGCGATTTTTTTTTATGCAAAAGAGCATTTATTCTTCAATTTTCCGTTAACAAAATTTATTTTCTTAAATCCTCATTCGTCAGTTGTACAACAAAACAAATGAATTTTAATTTCAACCTACATAGGAAAAACGTTTTTTTTTCCTCTTTTAATGCAGTTAAACCTCTTAAACAAAACGGTAAAAGTAAGCGTAGCGCGATTTAATAACAGCTTCGTCTACGTACTCACGTACCGCGCGGAATTTATGCCGTCCAGAGTACCCAATTTTACGTTCGCGCGCGCTCGCGTTTCTTTCTCCCTCCTTTTTTTTTGTTCGCTGTTTTTGTCGTTCTCCGGCGTTCTCCATATATTTTTTGATTCTTTTTCTTTTATTGCGAGCGCGTTCGCGCTCGTTCCGTTGGCTCTTTTTTTTTGTTTGCTTCTCGTCGTCGTGTCGCCCGCGCTGCCGGAATGTTTACGCGTGTTGTGGAAAATTTGATGAATTATTGATGAGAGGAGGATTTAAAGTTGAAAGTAAAAAAAAAAATAGAGGTAAGCGCGCGCGCACGCGCACACACACACACACACACACACACACACACACACACACACACACACGTGTGCACACAAGCATTTTGTCTTTTAACTTGCAAAGTAGCCACGTGTGTTCGAATGTTTGCGCGTGCGAGATTAGTACGCCGATGTCGATATATAGTTTTTTAGTCCGTCTGTTTTTTTCCTTTGTCACCGATGTCTTCTTTTTTTTTTTTATTTTAAAACGTTAACGGTTTTGTCGCTTCGAGAAATTATCGTTTCGAATCGCGTTTACCTTTTTCTTTTTATTTTAAGGGTTACTTCTTATAGAACAAATCCTTTTAAATTTTAGGCATTTGAAAAAAAATTTATTCTACAATTTTTTAAACATATGGCATGTATTCACGCGTATATATACATCTACAATTTACATAGCACAGTCATACGCTCAAAAATAAATAAATAAATAAATAAATAAATAAATAAAAAAGCAGAAGTCTTAAAAAAGCCGCTCGATTGTCGATGAAATCGTCGTCTCGTGTAACCGACGTAAGCGCGAACGCGCGTGCGCTTACATAAATCGCGTCAAGATCGAAATGTTTATCGATACTGAGTGCGAACAAAAAGAGAGAGAATGCGCGAGCACAATGAGCACACGAATTATTGTCCAATTCTCTCTCTCTCTCTCTCTCTCTCTCTTTCGAACGACGACAACAACGACAACGAAGCACCGATAAATTAATGGACAGTACCAAGTGGTATAGTAGCGGTCGACCCGAACGTTTAAACCTGTTCGTACAATGCTTGTCTCTCTCTCTCTTTCTCTCTCTCTCTCTCTCACTCATGCACAAAGGTTACTTGATCGAGCACGCTTATCGCGCTGAATTAGTAGCCCAAGCGCGACCGGCAAATTCGATGAATCGACGATGATGCTCAATAATAACGAGAAAGAGAAAGAAAGGAATAAGAAATGTGCGTGAGAACATACAACTGGAAACGAAGTTGCTTGTTATCCGTGTAGAAGTTGATTGTTAACCGTGCCAATACGATGTCTATTTTCTCTCTCTCTCTCTCTCACTCTCTTTCTCTCACTCTCTTTCTCTCTTTCTTTCTCCGTCTGTTATAGAAGCGGCATAGTCGAACGTTTAAAAATGTTTCGATGAAAATATAACGTGCTTTGAGGCAGTTTGAATTTCAATAAGTTATTCATCGTCGAAATAATCGCAAACTGTTACATCTAGTTTTGTTTACCGTGGGCTGAATTTTCTCTGCATCGAGAAAATATTTTGAATTTAATTTCGAAACTCGTTTGTAGGTCGATTATAAATCGATAAAGTATAAATATAAATTGATAAGTAACACGTAAGAATTATCATAACGCGTTAGTTAATACAGCAAAAGTGTAATATCAAATGATTAAATTTATGTAATGTTAATGTATGGACAAGCTTCGTTCTTATTTATATATTGAATAACGGATAATTAATATGTATATCTATATGGCTATATTGTCTACAAAAATCACATAACACGCAATCGCGCGTAAATTTAATAAATTAACCAAACTATAATCATAAAATTTATCAAGAAGTTTAAAGGAAATTTACTTTGTCGCCGGACTAAAGCTCTCTCGTGTCTCGATAAGTTAAGTTAATACCGTCTTAATGCAATATTAAAATACCCCGTACACATAAAGCCGTTGAAAATGAGATATTTACACGGGAGTCTGAAAAGAAAAACACGAGTCGAGAGAGAGAGAGAGAGAGAGAGAGAGATTTTATTAAAAGTAATACTTCAAATTATGTTTGCTTGCGCCTCTCTCGCGAGATAAGCGAAGCGACGTATAAGTGCTTTTCGTAGAGGAAGAAAAAGAGAGTGGGAGAAAGAAAGAGAAAGAGAGCTCTTAACGATTCTATTATGATGTGCGTTTTTGCACGCGCGCACTTTAAGTGCTCAGGTGGAATTAAGAACTCCGTCATTACTCTTCAGAATGCTAAAAATGTACGTTTGTGTACGTGAGTGTGTAGATAGGTACATATTATTTTAAATTCCGAGAAATAACTCTTCATAAAACGCGCCTCTACTTTGTTTGTATTGTACTTTTATTTTTCTCCCTCGTGGAAAATTTTTTTCTTCTACGCTTTCTTTATTTTTTTTTATTTTTTTTAAAAAATACTTTTTGTTTTTGTTTCAGGTGAGTTTGTCGCAGTGAACTATATCGACACGTAAAGTAATGGAGCCATTACAAGTGTGTATACTTTTTTTCCGTTTATTTTTAAAACGTAACTCGTGACGCCGAAGGTATGATAGATATATTTAAATTACAAATAAAATATGCTATATTCAAAAAACATTTAATCGATATTGTAATTCGAGCGAGAAGAAAAATAAGAAACGAAGAGATATAATTGTCTCTCAAGATGCGACAAGATTTACAAATTTCTTATTCCGTCTTGTAAGCGGATCTTTTATTTATCGAATCCAACCCGACGGCATTCCATAGTTCGCAAGTTTTTTTTTTTTCTATCTCTTGCGACGAGGAAAGTCATTTGAATTTCGAAAGCGAGCCGTGGAGTTTTTACTTTCCTTTAAAGGCATTTTCCGCGTCGGGAGAATCGACAATCGACTGATTGATTAATTGGTTCATTCCTTTAATGATACTTTTTTTTTTTTTCTTTTTTTTACGCGGTATCTTTTTTTTTCTTTACTCCTTACGCAATTCAACGAGGTTTTCTAGAATTCAACGACCTCTAAGTAAACAATTACGCGTTGAGAAAAAAAAATTGTTTTTCTTTTTTTTTTTTTTTTTTCGATATTGCGCGATTTTTTTATCTTGAAATTTTAGCTTGATTTCTTGTATCGATTAAACATAAAATTTATTTTATTATCATATAATGTAAAATAATGTATGTAAATTTTTTTTGGCCAGTGATGTGATATTTTTTACTTCAATTGTTTTTAAAAATCTTTAGAAATTTGAACATTATAATTTTAAATACAAATACTTTTGATAAAACGATAATAATATAAACTTATTATTATTAATTAGCATAAAAATAATCCATAAACACGAGCATTCTATATTTTTTTTATAGCAGAATGCTTAATAATAATAATCCAGCTCGTTGATTTAATCTTCTTTTTTTTTTTTTTTTAATCAGTTTATGAATTCTAATTACATTACATAAATAATCATCACAAATAAAGTCGACGTTTTCCAACTTGTATTTTCGGTAATAATTCAAGCGCTGCCAGAAAATCTGTCGTTGTAAACAGATCGTCGCGCTCGAAAGGAAAAAAGAAACAAAGTGAGCAAAAAGAAACTTCGCCAACGCCGAAAGTTCAACGAGAGATGCCAAGAAAAAAAGAAGAAAAGATAAAAAAGCGAGGAAAATCATCCCCAAATCACGTATCCCTTCGTCGGACAGTGGGCGTGTCTTTTATATACATGTATTCGTGTAGCCGCGTAAAAATTACAAATCCCCAAGTACTATAAAAAGGAGATCGGGACGCGTCTCGGCCAAACAACACGTACGCACGAAACGCGAGTACGTACATATTACCGTGTATACCGTGTGTAAGGGCGAAAAGAGAGAAGAAAATCGTCGGCGCTCCCTTTATCCTCACTTCTCCACTGCTTTTCACGGTTAAGCGAAGGAAAATTCCCCGAACGCACGTACCTCTTTCTTTCTCTTTCTCTTCATCCCTCTCTGTTTTCATTTTTACCTTTCTGCCCACGTTTTCTCTATCTCTCTCTCTCTCTCTCTCTCTCTTTTTTCGCCGAGAGGTCAAGACTCCCGCGTCTCTTGACCCTTTCTTCCATCTCTCTCTTTCTCTCTCCCTCGCTTTTTTTTTCTTGTTCTTTCTTTCCCTCCTTTTCTTCTTCTTTTTTTATTTTTTATCGAGCCCGGTCGATCGACAAGCCGACGACGACGGCAGCGACGCTAATGCGCAGCGGCAAATAAGCAGTTAACCTCAATTAGGCGTAGTCCCAGAGCCTGACTATATTTTTTCTCTCTTTCTTGCTTGTGCGCAAACGTTTTCTATATATATACACATGTACACATATATATTCAAACCATTATGTACATCGAGTCTATATATTCTTCGTATATTTTCTTGCTCTAACTCGGACTCTGTGTTATTTTATAAACTCGGCGATTGCTTTTGCTCGCTACGCTTTTTTTTCTTTCTTTTATTCACTCGTGTGCTCTTGGCCTAGCTTGGATACATTTGCGGGTCGATGTTTGAGCTTGGATGAGTTAATAAGCGCAGAGAAAAAGTTATTTAGAAAATTATCGTACGATGAAAATTAATTTTTGAGAAACCTTTTTTTTTTGACATAGTCAATCGAAATTTTTAATTTTTTTTTTTGATTATCGACACGGTTTAGGAAATAAAATATTAACCTTATTATTTTTTTAAATAACTTATGTGTCGACAAATTAAAGTGCGATTAATTTTTTACGTTTAATAGTTTTATATATTGATAACATTTTTCTAATAATTAGTTTTAGTTATAATTTATTATTTATTAACTTTTGTAATTAGTACGATAATGAAGTTTGTGCTCTTATACACGTAAACGAATGATTTTCAAACAAGAATTCATTATTTATCACGTTATTAAAATTAACGTTATCTAAAATTGATTGTTTTACGCTATAATATGCATCGAATATATATAATATTTCTTTATTTATATTAATCAATCGTGAAATTTTGCGAGAGCCACGCTTATGCGCTTATAATTTTAATCATATTTTATGAAATTATCGCTTCGCGTTTATAAATTCACAGATTTAGTCGTTACGCTGCTACCGATAAATATTTTAACTAATCAACGTACGTTGCATTATTTTTGTCGATAAAAAAGAAAGAGAGAGAGAGAGAGAGAGACAGACAGACAGACAGAGAGAATGTCTGTCGGCAATTACTTTTGTACGGGGAGGAAATATTTACAACGTAATAATATTCCACCGATACGAGTAAAGTATATTGCATGTAGTAGTAATGCTTTTGTAAATAATCCGCATCCAGTTAAATAATATGGTTAAACAAAAAAAAAAAAAAAAAAAAAACAATATTTTCAATGTAAAATTTAATAACGCGTTTCTCGTAATTTTCATTTGCGCGCCCCTACACACACACACACACACACACATATGTATATTTATATATATGTTCTTAAATTCAATTACCGAAGTGTAATTTCATTAATTTCATAATTTACATATATACGTACGCAACGCTTGGTAATTTACTTGATGCGACATTCGCGTATGTTTTCTTAACGACGGCTTGGGCACTTGCTCGCCTCGGGAAATTTTAGCGCTCAGCTTTTCTACTTGCAAATGTATTACATTAAGTGAAGGCACTTAACCCAACATTGTGTCTTTTATGTTTTTCTCTTTTTTTTTCATTTACCTTCCTTTTCGCTTCGTCTCTGTCTTTTTTTCTCTCTCTCTCTCTCTCACTCTCTTTTTTATCGTTCATTCCGTCTTTTTTTCTGCTCCCATTTGCGAGCTTCGGTTTTTTACGTCGGCGACGCAAACAACAATGCCGCGCTGAATAATAAATCAATAACGCCGCGGCTATTAGTATATACATGTACATATTCGAGGTGACTCGTGCGACGCGACACAGAACAAGATAAATTCTTTTTGAAATATTTGTTCCGAAAGGACTTTACATTGAAAAATCGTCGTGAAAAAATAATACCAATGTATTTCATATATTGTTGATAAAACGGTTTATCTTAATACAAAATTGATATCTTTATTCAACGATATTGTTTATTTACGTTTCTTTCATCGAAAGCAAAAGAAAAATATTTTGTCAAACTCTCTCGATACCATCGTGAAAATTTGATACTTTTGAAAATATTTATTCGCATTAACAATCGATCATTAGTCTTTGTAATCTAACGATCCTGTTTTTAAAGTATCATGAAATAACTTGTACAACGTCGTGTAAGAAAAGTTAACGCGATAAAGAAAAAAAGACTTCAACGATTTCCTTTAACTGTATTTATTTAAATAACGACGTTCTTAATTCCAATGCGCCGCGAAATCTTCTTTCTTTTTCTTTTCTTCTTTTATTTTTTTTTTTACGCTACCGTTAACGGAGAGCCATCAATTAAGGAAAGATCAGTTACTTCTCCATCAACTCCTTGGGATTTACGAGAGCGCCACGTTTTTACAACTCGGTCCTTAACCGCGTACTTTCTACTCTCTCTCTCTCTCTCTCATTTTTTTTTTTTTTTTCACTCGTTTGGTCTCTTTTTTTACTTTCATTGTTTCGGACGGGTTGTTTCTTTTCCGCGTTCTTTCTTATCTATTATACTATGCTCGTTAATGCGTGATTGTGAAGCGCTACGTTCAATTAATCATCGATTTTCATTAATTTTATTTATTTCACTGCTCTTTCTGTTATTCTGTAGTTTCATAGATTTTTTATTATTGCTGATTTCAATCGAAAAACGTTATTGGGTGGATTTGTAATTTTAATATTTGATCGAATAAATATTTATACTTATACAGTTTTAATAAAACGGTGAACGATATCATTTTCGTTTTGTTTACGTCTTTATAATAATTCGATGACGTTTACGCGTCTTCTCACAGTTATTACAGTAATTTTATTCCTCTTTGTTATTCGGTGACCTAGCGTTTTAGAATATTAATTGGAAACATTTGAATTTTACTGCCGGATCTTATTTACAATTCTGTTTAAAAAATACAAATAAGTCGATTGACTTATTTAGCGTTTATTTATTTATTTATTTATTTTTTTTTTAATTTAAAAAATAGAACGCGATTTGATAGAACTTGTGTAAACATTATCTTAGAGTTTTTGCAAAATTGTATTCAAATTTACATATATTAAATCAGCTTTCTGTGGAAAATACATCGCGAGCTTTTTTTTTTTTTTCACATATTTATACACAAGTTTAAAGTCAATTTTGTCGCGTTTATAAATTCAACGATGCATCATCGTTGCGTTTACCGAACGCAAGGGCGCTCGCGCGCATCGTGAATACTCGTTTGTGTAGCTTAATATGTTTATACACAATTGATCAATCGAAATAATCGGCACGTGATCGCTAAACTGCGCTTGCGTTCGCATTCGACTTGTGTAATGAACTCGCTACTAGCTTCGCGATATATATATATATATATATATATATATCGTGTATATGATTTATGTAAGTAGAAAATATTATTAAAAACTTATGTAACAAATCGATGAATTTTTGTACGTTGCACGTAACTTATTATTATTCTTCTCTTGCTCGTTTATTATTCGTAATAAAATGAAAAAGATAAAAGAAAGAAAAAAAGATTAATCTCGATCACTATTATTTTTCTCACAAAGTACTTGAGCTTGCGTTATTTAAAATCCAGTCAGTACAGCTCAAGATCACGTCGCGTATATACGTAAGAAAATCAATTCGGCTATAAAACATATCTCTTTCTTTCACTTCCTCTCTTTCTCTCTTTCTCTCTTCCTCACTCTCTCTCTCTCTCTCTCTCTCTCTCACTTTTTCTCTCTTTTTCATATCAATCTCCATCCATTCGCGTGTCTTGTATCCAGTACTCGGACGAGCATTGACTTATATCGCGAGTGCGCGGTTACCATATGCCTCTGCTTAACTATTTATCCTTCTTTTCTTTGCTATATATATATATATATATATATATATATATATATATATATATATATATATATATATATATATATATATATATATATATGTCTATGTTTGGGTGTTTATAATACCTGGACGTTCTTGGCTGATAATTGCTACTTAATAGCGACCTTCCGTTCTTTCTTTGCGTCGTACCGCCGACGATGATCTTCTTCAACGATGGATTAAAAATGAATGAAAACAAAAAAAATAATAAAGGAAAAAAAATGAATACGCAGAACGGAGAAACAGAGACGAGATTAGCGTGAGAAAGAGATCGAGCGAATTAAACGCCTATGGAAGAACTGACGAATGGTAAGAGAGAAACGGATGGAAACGAAATTTCATCGTGGAAAGGTTTGGGAATAACGTCGAGAGTTGCCGAATGAATATTAAAGAGGATTTGTAAAAAGGAGACGTGCGTTTGACGAAATGACTCGATATATTTTCTTGAGCGAATGTGAGGTGATCTAGTTTTTACTTTTTTTTCTTTTGTTTCTAATGAAGAAAGCTTGAAGCGTGTTGTTGAAAAGATTGCGGTTGTAAAAGTTTTTCTTTTTATAAGGGAACAAGAAAAAAAAAAGCAAAAGGTACCATTCGTCAACTTTGCAAATTTCTATTGTTTTCTCAATCTTTATACCGTTTCTCGAATTCCCTCGAATCTTTCCGCAATCCAACCAACTAAAAAAAAAAGAAAGAAAAAAAGAAAAAAATAAAACTTTTCGACGGTGAAAGTGCACTTGGCCGATTACGCGAAAGATTGCGGCTGTTGCATTAAAAAAAAAGGTTATATGCACGCTCTCAACAAAGAGTTGCAGAAAGAGTGAGAGGAGTGAGAGAGAGAGAGAGAGAATACGCGCGCGTATACGTGAAGCGAGTGCGCCGGTAAGCAAATGAATAGCGTCTGCTTGCATCGTCGTATTCGTCGCGCTACACATCCGTCGAATTGTATTGTCGCATACGTGTGCACATGTATACATACACAGGCATATATACAGTATATACATACACGAACGATGGCAAAGGTATCCATTATTTGCCGCGCGTAGCCGGCCATTACGTAAATAGCGAGCTCGAATTAAGACAATAACGACCTCTCTTTTCTTTTTCTCGTACATTCTCTTCTCTCTTTTTCTCTCTTTCTTTCGCGTTTACGATTCGCTATATTATCTCACTCGCGTTTTCCTTTTTTTTTTCTCTGCCCGCGTCATTGCTTCTTATTCTTCTTCGTCTTTTCCCGCTCGTACAAGGCTGGCCATTGCGTCATTTCGAATTACGTAATTGCCGGCTATAAAGCTGATTCTTTCGGATTGTCGTCGTTGTCGTCGTCGAGTTGGAACGACAACAACTTTTCTACACTAATGTGCGCATCGCGAAATTGAGCTTATGCACGTCTAGTCGTGTAAAGAAATGGGTATTTTTTTGGATTTTTGTGGTGAAATCAACGATTGAGTTTAGGAGAATTCCATTTAAGAACGATGGTTTTGGTTCGATGTCTCTATCGTTTACCTTCGGTGATTTTAACTGGCGTGGGTTATTACGATATTTCGACGTTTTATGTCTCGCCGCAAGCTGTGATTTTGTGTTTATCTTCTGGTTTCAGCTCAATCAAATGTTTAAAGTTAATTTATGTTCAAATGCCGATTAAATTTTTATTTCATTTAGTAACAATAACGAGTATTTTAATCTATTTTAGTGGAATTATGTTAAATTTTGTAAATCATAATGTATTTTTTCAACATAGTAACTTGACGTAAATATAAAATCACAACAATTATCCTATTATCGAACCACCTGGTTTCAAATATACATGTCATTTTATCCTCTAAGTGAACAGATGGTGCAAAGTAGTTATTATACCATAAAGGAATTTTCTTTGGAAAGACAAACTCAATCTCAACTAAAATATTGCCCGAATGGAAATAAAATAATTTTTACGTTTTATCTTTTTTTTTTCCTCCAAATTATCAGATAAAGCATAAAAATCTCCGTTAAAGCCATTGTAAAAATAATCGTTATTTAAATGTCGTATTAAAACGCGGTACTTATATCGTTATCAAAGGCCTCAAGTACAGCAAAAAGCGCCATAAAATTTCCTCCCCTCGCGCAATATATACAACACAAACGGCGCTCGACTTTTCGACTTATACGCACGTGTGCACAAAACGACACACGGGACAAAAGTGAAACAAGAGCGAGAGAGAAATAGGGAGAATCGAGTGGCTGCTGACTTATCGGTCTCGTGAATTATTATCATCGTCGACGTCGTTGTCGGCGTTCCTCTTTCCTCGTGTAAAAGCTCGCCCGTGAAAATAAACCCCGGTCGAGTTGGCCCCGTGAGATAGAAAGAGAGATAGAGAAAGTGGAGAGAGAGAGAGAGAGAGAGTGAGAGAGAAAAGGGGTAAATTTCAATTCGCGTTACGGCTCGTTTCTTCCTCGGCTTTACCGCTCGTCTTTTCTCTTTCCTCACCCCTCCCCTCCACCGCGGCGACACTGCGCAACTTAACGCTGAAGAGAATTACCGAGAGGTATTAATGAAATTACTCCTCGTAGTCGTAGTCGTCGTCGTCGTCTCTGCGTATAGTCGCTTCGTTGTCGTGTTTTGCCGAGGAGTTCACCCGAGCGCGGATGGGAAATGTTTCTCTCGCGTTGGGACGATTCAATTTTCGCCGACGAAATTCACTCTCTCTCTCTCTCTTTATGCGCCCGCCCTCCCCCCTCCCGTATATATATATATATATATATACACACACATATATACTCGACTTTGTGACTTTCTCTCCGCGAGTTATTCGAGAGAAGTGGAATTTTGTCAGGATGGTTTATTGAAATGTTTTGCGAGTTACGTCAAACTGCTACGCCCGCGCATGAATTTTTTATTTATTTATTTATTTATTTTTTTTTGTTCTTTTTCTTCATTTGTCACATTCCGTAAACTGTATTGTATAGTACGAAAATACTTTTAGAAATTTGTACGAGAGTACAACGAAAAATGAAATTAAGGTTGGCGGGGATTACTTAATTATAACTTTCCTTGTCGTAATTCGTACTGTGGATAATTTGCGAGTTGTAAAATCGTGACTACTGGTTTTACATATAGAATTCATGATGCTACAGTTCTTAATGTAATTCTAGTTACTGAAAAATATCGAGTTACGATTTTGCGGTCACAGATTTCGTAATTTTTTTTTGTCGAATTATATCTCAATGATGTCTCCTTTTTTCTAATTTTATCTATTTAGTGTCTTGCTTAACAACGTATTATCTACTTAACAGTATTTTCAAGGTCGTTATAATTTTTTAATAAAATTGTTCCTCTTGGATATATTTTGTAGTACCTATTCTTTTGTCAAACAATAAATCAAATTATTCTTTATGTATATATTTTTTAATTAATTCCACAAATAAAATCACGTACGAATTTCAAAGCAAATAAATCGTAAAAAATTCGTTGGCTCTCAATCGATGACGATATAAAACTGGTAATGTTGCTTTAAAAATAAAATATTTTACGAGCAGATGAGTGATACATAAAATTAACATTTATAATACAAATAAAACGACACGAAAAATTTTAAGATTTATTTTTTGCGTCATAAAAAAAAAAAATAAAAATTAATTACGCATGACGGCAACGTCAAACATTCGTATCAAAAATAATAATTATAAAAACTAAATTTGGAACATAATAACGGTGAGCCAAACTACGCGCTACAGAAAATCATCTTCGGACTGTCGTATCAATCTTTCAAACAGGAAATAAACTTTCTCTTTTAGAAAGCTTTAATTCCCATCGCTGTACAGTACATGGCTCTCCAAATCTCTCTCTCTCTCTCTCTCTCTCTCTTTTCTAACGATGTCAACAACTCGAATAATAATAAGTTACGTTATCTCCGCCACGTTATTGTACTTGGAATAAATCGCGCATAATTATCGCATGGAAGAAAAACTTAAAACAAAAAGAAAAAGAAAAAAAGGTAGAGAATAAACGAGAATAGCAAAAAGAACGTAGTATTCATCGTGAAGAAAAGATTGATTTCTGCGGCTTAACGCATACATTCTGTGACCGCTTTTGCGCTCTCGGTGCGTGACGCAACTGCGCTCGTGTTGCGCTGCTCTCCCGTACGACTCGTACTATCGATTGTACGAGCGTAAATCGCGAACGCGCAAGAGGAATTGTAAAAGATCGTGAACGCGAATATAAGCAAAAAAAAAAAACAAATAAATAAATAAAACTGCGTACAGACGTGATTTAGTAAATTATTTTTATTTATTTATTTATTTTTTTTTTTTCATATACTTTTCACACGATTGCTTGTAAATACTCGTCGATAAGTATAATTTCTTTTGGTAAAATTATAAAAAAAATTTTTACGGAAAATAGCATTCACTAGCTCATACCGGTAGCTACGTTATAGTTATTACCAAACACCCGACAAGCAACGCGTGTCTGACGCGTAAACGCACACAATAAACGTCTCTCTTGACGAATTACTCTTACCAACGTCGTCGTTGATTTACACATGACGTAACTTTGTACACGCACTTGTAAGACGCGCTTTCGCAAGAATGAACATATCCCTCTCGTAAGCGCGAACTCGATTTTCTTTCGAAGTTTGGAAGTCTATGCAATTCTCGCATGCGCGTTTGGGTAATTTTGTCTTTCTCTCTCTCTTTCTCTGCACGCGAACGAATATTTGCATGATTTGAGGATAAAGCAATAAAAGGAGGGATAGGTGAAAGTTGCGGTAATGACGACACGACGACGACGAAGCGATGATTATGCGACGATGCGGTTGCTTTTATATGAACCGATTCGGTTAATTATTAGACTTTATCGGTGATTGCTTTGAGGGATTTATGATCTCGTCGAGGAAAGAGAGAGAGAGAGAGAGAGAGAGAGAGAGAGAGAGAGAGAGAGAGAGAGAGAGAGAGAGAGAGAGAGAGAGAGAAATCGATATATATATATATATATATATATATATATATATATATATATATATATATTTCGCTTGTTTTCTGTTTTTTGTGCGCATCAATATGGTTATTGTCTTGGTTATGCGATTTGCTAGAGGGAGAGAGAGTGCGTATATAACGTAAATTAATTTTGCATAAGCGCTCACGGAATTTCATAGAGAGCTTTGCGATGTACACAGATTTTCGTCGTTTGTTTGTCGTTTTATACAGACTTGTATACGATCGAGCGATAAAATCGCAATGCTTTTGCGTTATAATCGTACTAGCTGTCGAGTTTATTGAAGATTTAATCGGTGACTTCCAACGAATACTATATATTTTCACATAACAAGTATCGAACGTTATAACAATTGATTAAAATTTCATCGTAATAAATTTTTTTGAAAAAAAAAAAAAAAAAAACAATTTATTAATTTTATATGCATTTGAAATAAAAA
Organism: Chalcis sispes; assembly: GCA_949987625.1. Taxonomy (NCBI): domain Eukaryota; kingdom Metazoa; phylum Arthropoda; class Insecta; order Hymenoptera; family Chalcididae; genus Chalcis; species Chalcis sispes. The sequence goes on from OX465094.1 coordinate 72,764,060, forward strand.
GTTACGCTTTAAACTTTTAAACTCACCTTTGAATTTTATGCACCTAAGCCTCGGCGTATACGCACACACTATGCGGAGACATCGACAGCTTTTGAAGTGCAAAGTGAAGCAGAGTAAAGACGACGAAGTGATTCTCTTGCGGGAGGGTTTGAGTGACGGCGCGAGCGAAGAATGTCGCGACGTCGCGGCGCCGAGACGCTCGTCATTCTCAGTGATTTCTCTCTCTCTCTCTCTCTGTCTTTCTCTCTTACTCTCTTACTCTCTTACTCTCTTACTCTCTTACTCTCTTACTCTCTTATGCGTGCGATTAATGCGGAAAAGAGAGCGACGCGCTAAGGGGATCTTTTGCAGTTGGACCGCGCGAAACTTCGTCGCATTGGATTTCACGCATGGAAGATGTATGTATATATATGTGTGTGTATGCGTGTGTGTCTATGTAGTAGTTTAGATTTGTATTCCTTTGGAATGAGAAATCGATTTCATGGGTTTTTCGGATGAGTTCACGCGCTTGTGTGCTGTTTTTGTTTTCGAATTGAATTACGTGATGATTTAATGTTTTCAACTCGAAAACGACTAATTGCTGTATTTACAATACACCACAAGGGATCTGAGAAATGTTTCAAAATGTAAATTCGTTGAAATGTTATTTCTCTTTCAATCGTTTCTCAATACCATTGATGACGATAATTTTATGACTTTATTTAATGTCTTTAATAATTATTAATCTTCAAGACATACAATATTATTTCTAAATTATATGATATATTACTTACTAATATATTTGAAAAAAAAGTATTGGAAACTGCACGAATGTTTAACGTATGCTTAATCATTCGTTTATTTCAAACGCGAAAAACGATTATGTCTTACGTGTTAAAATATCTATCAATTTTCGAGATATATATGCATTGAAATTTTAAATAAGTAATTTTTATCACAACTAATATACGGTTCGCATAAATTTTAATGATGTAAACACCTGATTTATAACGTTCCCCTCTTATAATTACAATCACATAAGAACATCGAATATTTTATGCATACATTTTATCGATTCAAAGTACGAGTAAGTGTGCACACGTCACCGTTTAAATCGCATACTTTCAACGCGATTAACCAGCATCGCCGGTGATACGTTCGATTCGTAAAATTGTAGCACGAGGTAAAAAAAAAAAAAAAAATTAATTAACACAATGTCGTCGACGATAAACATTCCAGCCACTAGGCATACAAAAGCAATCTAACTTTAGCCGGAGGTCAACGCATCGCGCGAGCGAATGTTGTTCGCGTGAGCGCGGAAAATCGAAAGTTTATTAATTGCCGGTGCGTGCTTATGTATAAAATACTTGCGGATATACATCGATGTATACCTTGGCAAAATGAATAAAATAAAAAAAAAAAAAAAAAAAAAAAAAAAAGGCTTGCATACTCATGCGCGTTAAACGACGACGATAAAGAGAAAGAAAAAACACGGAAGAATATAAATAAACCGGCGTACGTAGCATATTAACGTATACGTACGATTTCTCTTTAAACGGAACTCGCGCGCGATTTTCCGACGGGAGCGCGTAACGATCGGGAAAGACAAGCGAACGCACACAATTGCAGCAAGTCAAAGAGATTTGCGCTCGTTTAACGGCTCGCAAATATATATATATACACTTGCTTTTGTGCGTCTTGGACTTTCTAATCGCGTTTCTCGTGCGCACTTTCACCGAGGCACATTATATCACTCCATAATCGATACTCTCTCGCTCGATTGATGAAGAGAAAAAGCAAAATTTAGGTTTACTTGATGGATATGTATATATCCAAAGCCGCGCAAATTGTTGAAAATTAGAGAGCCGAAAATCAATACATTCATCGTTCGTTCGTTACAAAATAAAGAAAAGTTTTTCGGTATCATAGTTAATTGTCTTTCTCTCTCACACAAAAGTAAACGAGATCTCGTAAATCTTTGGCTTAATAAATCTCGACGATTTCTCACACTAAGCAGTAGGTATTAATCGGAAACAAAATATGCGTACTTAATACATACTCCTCGGACTTTTCGAGTTACTCGGTTTGGTATTATTACAATCGAACTAGAGAAAGAAAGAAAGAGAGAGAGAGAGAGAGAGAGAGAGAGAGACCGCGAGTTTTCGAAATCTCACCCGAGATTATATAATTTTTACTACTAGTAACGACGCACTCAACGTGTACATACATATATATGTGTGTGAATGTAAGCTGCTCACGATTACATCGTGAGGCAACGTACACCGTTGTTTTTCCATTCTTTATTTTTCAATTCGAGTACGCTCGAGAGGATTATTGGTTGTGTACGCGTGATGCATTATACACTAGTGCAAATGAGGAGGAGAGAGAGAGAGAGAGACAGAGAGAAGTAGGGAAGGATTGAGATATTGAGCGCGAGGGATTTACATTAGAAATTTAATAGCTGCGAGATTTGTTAATGTCTTGCTTCCGAGTGACCGTGTGGTTATCGAGTTAATTTTGCATCGAACGGTATCTATGTACCTATATACACGTATTATACGTAAATGCGCTTGATATATCTCTCCGTTTGATTTCTTGCCTTTCATCGCTGATTTAAAGTTTGACTTATTGTTCCGATTATTTTACAAACGCCGTTTGAATTACGGTACATACACGTATGTAATGCGCGGTATTCAATTCTTTTTTTCGTCGAATGTTGAATGCGCGTTTGAAATGTAAGATTCGGAGAACGGAAAACATTAATGCCGTTATAAATTCCAAAGTTATATTTTAAGTAAACTTTCAAATAATACGAGATTTTAAAAATATTGCGTACGTTTTTTAAATATTTAAAATACTTATTAACGATAAATGTTTCAAGGATTTGTAATAATTTATTTTAAGTTACGGTTAAATCGTTATTTCCGTTGCGTACTTTCATTTACATCTAATGAATCATAAGTGAAATTTATAGTGAATAGGTCGATACATACTTTAATAAATTATTTTAATTACAAATAGCATTATATTGAGAATAATGTGCCTCGGAATGAAACATGTTTAATATCAGTGTTATAAGAAAAAAAAAAAAAGAAAAAAAATACGAAGGTATCGCCTCTCGTAAAATTTCAAAACAAGTCATTAACAGTGTTGAACGAGTCGACCTCGCGATTCGGTTCGAAACGTACCGAGGCTAAAAAGGAAAAAACAAAAAAAAGAGTCCATTTCTCGAGGCGGGGTCGAGGTCGAATTCTCATCCGTAGTAGTATAAGCGCCGCGCGAAAAAAGAAAAAAATAAGAGAAAGAAAAACAAAAGAAACTACACACAACGTAAAACGAACGGCGGAGTCTTTCGTTAAAACCAGAGAAAAAGAAAGCTAGAAAAAGCGGAAGCGGAAGAAGGTAAGAAGTTCTTGCGGCGGCGGCGACTAACTTGCGGTATACACACACGCGCGCGCGCGCACGCGCATGTATGCGTGTATGTGTGTATACGAATAAGCGAAGAAAAGAAAGTGAGCAAGAGAGAGAGAGAGAGAGAGAGAGAGAGAGTGAGAGAAGGAATAAGAAAAAGAAAAATGATAAAAAATAAAGAAGAGAGGGAATGCAGAAGGCTTAGCGAAGCTCGTGTCGTGCGAATGTTTCGGCGGATGGCTTAACGTCGGCGACCTTTTCCTAAATATAATTCATCGCGTGTGTACACGTATGTGCGTGTGTATGTGCTTTATCTCATACCTTGTTTCCTTCCTCGTGTGTACATACACATGGAGAACTTTTCGCTTGCTCAAGTTTTTCTCTCCGGCTACTTTTGACCGTTACTACCGCGTTGTTTTTTCGCTCCGTTATCTCTCTTTCGCTTCGTATACTTCCTTCCGGTCTTTCTCGACTAAGTTTATTGCTTAACAGTAGTCGTTGCTTGCACGGATGCGTCTTTAAGTGTAAATCATTCAACAACGCGAATTGAAGTTTTTCCTGTTTGTGTTTAAGTACAATAATATAGAATAATTTTGTTTAAGTATTTTAATAAAATGGTATGTTTAATATTTATTTATCCAGGAAAATATTATTGATTGAATAACGTTGCAATTACAGTATAGCAGCATTGCTTGATTTATTTTACTAAAGATCCGTAATTACAGTTTTCCTTTAATTCTAAACTATATAAACGACGAGCTGATAAATGTCGTAGGTAGAATATTTCATAATATCTGTGTAAAATTTTACAAATATATTTTAACTTTATTCTCTCCCAAATGTACTCTTTGATAATCCATTTATTCTTTACACTTGACGTGACCTTCTACCTACATTCAAACATATCGTACATCATTCACAAATCTAACTAGCAATTTACCCTCGTTCTTCAAACATCAAAAGATATATATCACTTCCAGCATCGCATTCGTTCTCTCCGCATACATTATACGCGTCCACATATTAGACGCGAACCGACAAAAGGAGAAAGGCGTACGCGTGCGAATACACACACCAGCACACATGGACAGACACATAAACATAGACGTATACACACGTACAACACTCGCAGTAGTTGTTCTCTACTGTTTGCTCAAAATTTACGCGCGGGGGTGTCTAAATCCGGCTTTATGGCCGTTGCGTTTTCCCTTCACCTCTCTCTCTTTCTCTTTCTCCCTCCCTCTCTCTCTCTCTAGATCGTCATTCCTACCTTTCGGGTTTTAACGCACACCGAACCGAAAGTCAAACAGCCGCCAAATCGCGCAAACTCGAGTGCCTACCATTTCCTTCATCTCTCTTCGTACGCTAAAGCTTAATGGCATCAATCGCGTCGCGTCTGTTTTCCGATTCTCTATCGCTCTCGCTCTCTCGGCTTTCGCCTCCTATCTTTCTCTCCCCCTCTTTCTCCTTTCGCCGACTCTACGCCACATCTATCACCGTGCGCGGCTCACGCGCCTTTTTTTTTTTTTTTTTTTTTTTTTTTTTCATGTCGACTATTCCACGTGCGTTGAACTCTCTCTCTTTCTCTCTCTCTCTTTCTCTTTCTCCATTGTTCGGTAGCTTTTTGCGACTTTTATTACCGTCTGGGACGGCTAGTCGCTCGATTCTTTGCGAACGCCTCGTCGATTTTATGTATGAAACGTACCGGTGAAATTGAGATATTTGAACTTTTTCTCATTTTAAATTTTTGGTTCTCTTTTGTGTTAATTTTTATTTTCCTTGTTCGATTTATAAGGTGGTAACTTTATTGATTAAAAATGTGATCATTTAAATTTCATTTACAAGATTAAAGGCAGGATGAAAGAAAAAAAAAAACAATAGTAAATTTTAATGTTTATTATAGCGTCAGATAATTTATTGAAGATAGTTATGATTAAAATGATAGACATAATAATAAAAATTAACAAAACTAATGAATTTTTTTTTTTTTTTTTTTATCAATTTATAAGAACAATCGCGCAATGATAAATCAACAGTATTCTAATCATTTAAATATATATATATATATATACTCGGCAAAAAAAAACAGAAACACACAAACACTCTAAAATTACAATTTCAATAAATAACAACCGTTCATAAAATACAGCGTGTATCCTTATTTCCAACCCCTGCACGCGACCCTATTCACCAAAATTCTCTTCTTCTTTACTTTACTACCGTCTACTACGTAGCTCAATTCACTCTATCTCTAGCTTTTTCTTCCACAAACCGCAGTCTCCTCGTGGCTATGCTAGCCCTTGTTCGGTACACGGTAAAAGAGGAAAAAAAAAAGAGAGAGAAACTAAAGCGTAAGAACCATCTTTATTTATGGAATCGCAGCTGTACGAAGTATATACACACATGGAGTCGGGATTCAAGCCGGTGGCGGCCGGCAGAAATGGGCCAGCCGCGATCGACGTCGCTAAACGACCTCGGGGAGATAAAAAGCCAAGCGAGCCGTGTGTGTGTGTGTGTGTGTGTGTGTATAAGCTGGAAAAGTGATGGACCGAAGGGACGAGAAGATGCTTTTGCTGCTTCTGAAGAGAAAGCTCGGAACAATGGAACGGCACCATCAGGAGGAGAAGGGCTCTGAAGAATTGCGCGTCGAGGTTTTTTTCGGAATTTATCGTTGGATTGCTTATTTTGATGCGAGGGTCAACGATCTTTTGTCCGTTGTCTTGAGTACTCTTTATTGGATTATTATTGATAAATGATCTTGGCTGATTGATTGAACAATAGAGCTTTTTTAGACAGATTTACGTTTATAATCTGACTGTGCATTTTAATAATTAAAAATTTACATACTAAATTTTACTATCTTTTATGAATAATTAAAATTAACTCTTTAATTTATACCAAAAGAAGATTTAGTTGAATTTTGTTACCATTTTAGTTTAGAACAATGCTACTTTTTTTATTTCTTAAATAATTACCGATTATAATAATCTTGTACTTTGATGCTAAAACTAATAATAAATCGTTTAATTTTTCAATAGCTTTGGATCGTCAAACCAGTATAATGTAGGTAAAACAGAGAATATGTAAAGCGGCAGTACATTACAAAATTATATCCACGGAGCTAAGAAGATTCATCTCCATAAATTGCTTTATTACTTACAACCTAATAAATTAATCAGCAACAGCGTTCGGCTCTCTTCATCTCTTTCTCTCTCTCTCTCTCTCTCTCTCTCTCTGTTTCTCCAAGCTATTTTATTTGTATCTCTATCGAAAAGGAATCACAAAAGCGTATCGTAAAATATTAAGTTGCAACAATCAATTCCTTAAGCCAACATAGAATCCAAAATGTATTCAATTCATAGGATGAAAAGAGATGGACATAAAGGGAGAGATAGAATATCCAGATATTAAGTCACTCGGCATTGATTCTCTATAAAATTCAGATCTCCTCTCTCAGCGCGGTATCGCGCAGCCGTTACACGCGTTGTACATTTATATATATACACATTATATACGCGCGTTTGTCCTCCGGGTCTTTTAATAAAAAATTCAGCACCCGTACAAGAGAGACGAAGAGCCGGTATAACCCTCCAAGCGCGCAAGGACGATAATGAAAATCTCACTCTCTCTCTCTCTCTCTCTCCCTCTCTCTCTCTCTCTATCTCTCTCTCTCTCTCTTGGTGAGCTTGCATTATCCAGGAGATAAAGCTTCCTTTTCAAAGTCAAAGTATTTTAGCCCCTCTCGCGCGCAGTAACGTGGTTTCATCGTTTGCCGAAATGTCCTTTTCTACGGTTTTTCTTCATTTTTCGCTTGTGAACGCTTATCGCGCCCCCTAGCGTCAATTTGACTGTAAAGATCGGCCGTCCGGAGAAAAATAAGCACCGGGCTTATCTGCATTGTCGCTCGGCTCGTTTGCTTTTTCGCGAATGATTGATACGCGAATAAGGCTGGAAGATTATAAGGGTTTTTTTAGGACGAGGGAGAGTCTTTTTAGATCGAGATAATACCCAGAATTTTTGATTATGGATGGTAAACAGTTGTTTTTTCTCCTCTTTTATTTTCCTGCTTGAGTGTGATATTTAGATTTGAAGTTTTGGAAGTGTGTAAGAAATTCGTCAACGTCTTGAATTATTGTGTTTGTTTCGATGTGTAAGAAAAACTAGTGAATTTAAAAAAAAATTGATTTCGATATTTTCTTAATTTATAACTACAACTCTTTAACGTCCATCTAAATTTCATTTTCAAATAAAATTTTATTTCAATATTATAATTTTTTTATACAATATAAACTGAATATTTTTTACATTGAAATAAAGAAAAAAGTAATTGGAAAAATTTGTTAATATTTGTGTACAAAATAATATTTTCTTTCTTCAAAAATTGTTAAAACCAAATCTCATTTACAAAGATCATTTATTAAATTTATGATACAAAAAGGTAACATTACACGTTAATATACAAGCGATATTAATACTTACGATCCCGAATAAATAAACCCTTGGTAATTAATTTTTCAAGAATGGAATACAAATATAAATATTGCTTACAATACTTAGGGATACCTATCGCGACGGGAACTTAAGTAGAAGCGAAGAAAAATAAAATAAAGAAGCGAATCTTAACCGAAAACACGTCTTTGGCGTTCGTAGCGCCAAATTGAGTTATCCTCGAGTATCACGAGATATCCACCACGCGCACGGATATACTCACGTATACGCAAAAGTAAAAGAAAAAATGAAGAAAGTCGGGAGAGAGAAAGAGAAAGAACACGAACATCGCATCGCTAATAGCGTTAAGTCTTATTTATTATATATAAACATAGAGAAGTAATGAGAAGGAGCAACGTATATATATATATACGAGAAAAAGTAAGTTTTGCGGATGGAATTCAATCCACCCTTGGCAATATATAAATTAGCCTTTTCCACAAAAAAGAGAAAAAGAGAGAGAGAGAGTTGCTACTCGCTCGCGCCTCGCATTAAAATCCGACGTTTCATTATCGCGGTCAATAATTATGCCGAGGTGGCGTGTATATATATGTGTATGTGTGTAGGAAAGCGCCAGGGGAGAGCTTTAATGCGTCTTTCTTTATCCTCGCCTCTACCCTACCGTCTTTGTCGCTACTGTTACTCCCTCCGAGGTTATTAGTTTAGGAAAAAGAGAGAGAGAGAGAGAGAGAGAGAGAGAGAGAGAGAGAGAGAGAGAGAGAGAGAGAGAGAGAGAGAGAGAGAGAGTGAAGCTGCTGAGGTCCTCGTGTAGCCATTCGCTCGGGTAATCGATATAAACAACGAGGGGATAACTTCCCTCGTTTCTTTTCTTTCCCAGCCGGTATTAGATGCTCTTCTCTCCTTCCTTTCTTCTTTTTTTTTTTTTTTTTTTATTTTACCACTTTTTTTACTTACTCTTCGTGTGCTCCTCGGCCCTTTTTATGCGAACGCGTATACGCAGTATTGCGAATCCTTCTTTTGTTTTCTTTTCGTTTCTTATCCGCCGACCTATGTCCTCGTGTTCTTAGGTTTTCGAAAGCTTCACATTCCACAGCTGTCGTATTCGTTTTTTTCTTTATTCTTTTTGTCTTCAGAAGACGGTAATTTGGCGGTCACTACGATTAATGGTATCGTGTGGACTTGAAAGCTCTTATAATGGAGATTTAGATGCTTGTTTTGTTTTACTACGATAACGGTGATAATTAATTTATGAAGTGATAAAGATTTTTCGTAATTATAATTATAATAATAATTTTAAAATTGTAGTATTTTTATATTTTTCATTTAAAAGTACCATTTTATCGAACAATAAGAAATAAAATTATCTCACTAAGTAAAAAAAAATTATAGTAATGTTGTTTTGTTCGTTCGTAAATTTTCATGTTTATGCTCAGAAATGTAACATTATCTCGCGGCATGAGATTTTGTATAAAATTATCAGCATTTCATTATTACAAATTTACTTATTAAGATAATACAAAGTCCATTTCAATAAAATTATGAATATCTAAAATTACAAACTGTCGAGGCACTGGTCGTACACCTTACGATGGAAGAAAAAAAGAAAAGAAAGAAAGAAATATCAACGTAATGAAATAAGATAATGGCATATTACCGGTGAACGGCACAGAGTAAAAGTACAATTGGGCTTAAACGAAACTTCAATTTGCAAAAGGCATCTTTTTTTTCTCTTATTCTACGATGTACAATTGGCTGTGATACCTGACTTTGTCGGGTCTTATGCTTCGGAGCTTCCATGATTAAACGGTCACGTACCGGATGATGAAATTACACCTTTATTTCAAATCCCTCTCTCTTTCTTTCTCTTTCCCTTCGATTCTCTCTCTCTCTCTCTATATCTCTATCTCTCTATATCTATCACTATCCCTCTTTTTCTCGATGAAAAGGAGCCGACCACCGATTCTCCTTTGTTTATTTTTTTTATATTTCGCTCACCGGACGATAAAGCGCGACGAGGATATTTTTTCCTTCCTCTTTCACCGTTCGGTCTTTCCTTCTATCCCTGAGACTTTTTTCCACTGGTTTGTTGGTTTTCTCCCCTTCGGCCCAAGCCGCTAATTCAGAAACAATAAATGCCGCGCGCGCTGGAGGACAATGAAGTGCCGTTATGAGCGCGGGTTTTTGCCGTAAATTGCTTTTTTCTCCTCCCTCCCTCTCATCTTCGTCTCATCCCCCTTTTTCGTCTTCTTGTATCTTCCTTATTTTCTTTATGTCTTTCATCGCCAGCCGCTTTATTTAACGCGAATTTATTTTTTTCCCCGAGGCTATATATACTGTTGGTCGTTGCTTTTTTTCTTTTCTTTTCTTTCTTCTTGTATTTCGTCGACGAGGGAATCGTCGCTGCGATCGTTTGTTATTTACGCACGGAAAAATGTTGATTCGGAAATTATAAGCGCCTTTGCGAGCTTGCGCGCCTTTTTAAATACCACCAACGACGAAAACCGCGCAACTTTTTTTTTCTCGGGCTTCTTCTTGTCTCTGATTCTATACGTTTTGTCGTTTTGTTGCGAGAGAGTCGCGCGGGAGATTAATATTTGGATAACGTTTACCTACGCAAAAAGAAGAAGAACAAAACGGGAGAGAGTGAGGGAGAGCTAACGAAAAAAAAGGGAGCAGGACGAAGAATAATTACTGTCTGTCACGTTCGGTTGGGCGCTCGCAACGGTTTTAATTACGGATTTTATTACGGGCGGAGAGGAAAAATTTTCTTTATTAAAGGTTAAATTGATTCGAGAGCCAATATTTTTTGCCGTATTAAAATAAGAATGGCTGCTTTTCAATTTTCGGTTTAAATTAATGTTTCCACGATAAATGATTTATTAAATCATTTTATGAGTTATTTTATTGATTAACGAGGCTTATACATATATATATATATATATATATATATATATATATATATAACTTTAAACATTGCGTTTATTCATTAATAATGAGTTGCTTGCTTGTCAGCGATCTTATCATTTTTTTGCGATTGTTTAGCTTATCATATAAACGTGTACTTAAAAAGATTTTAAGTGCAACCATGAATATAAGTACTTCATATGTGTGTTGATGTAATGATAGATATAAACATAATGCAATTTACTTTAATAATATGAATATTAATGTTTATTTTTTACGAGAAAATAAAGCAAACATCGACAAATTTGATTTATCGTATCATTCAATGTATAAAATACATATATCTTGAACATACTAGGTACGTCTGACCAAACGGTGTGTTTACTACTGCCGTGAACATACATACGAAATTATTTACGATAACTGAGAACTAGATTTTAATAAAATTTTTAATAATTTTTCCGTCAAAAGATTTACAATCGTGTATGGTTAGCAACAATTATATGTTCATAAAATAATTACCAATTTTATGCATAATTTATTCATTTATCAATAACGTATAAATAATTTCCCCATAAAGCGTATCAAACGAGGCAAAAGCATATTTCGATGTGCATCGATTGGCCATAACTACATTTGAGCGTACCTTTCGCGACTAATACCTTCACGGAGTCCTGTTAGTTGTTTAATAAGCCCCGATTAAACGTAAAGCAAACACAAATTATGTTGGAACACTACATGTATCCAATACACACACACACACACACATATATATATATACAATAATACACGTACGAACAAGTGATATACATACATAAACGGTCAGAAGGGTATACACCTGAAATCCGATTATGCAATAATACGTACAACGTATCGACATGTTTATGTGTATATATATACATATATATATATATATATATATATATATATATATATATATATATATATATATATATATATATATACATACATCACCCCTTAAACAAAACTAATAACCCAACCCGTTTTCATCTGTATGTTACAGTCCGAGCAGTACGGCGCTGGGTTCGCTGGATCAGCTCAAGGAGTACCTGACGACGGCCGGTACCTGCAAGTGCGGCCTCGAGTGTCCGCTCAGGCCCGAGCAGGTCTTCAACTTTGACCCCAAGGTGAGTGATTAAATTTTAATTGTAACGGTTAAACGACCAAGAATTACGCGCGAGATGTATATAAGTCCTCCTTTTCTTTTCATATAACAAGGAGAGAGTATCACGACGAGTGTGTATAACAATACGAGAGAAAGGGAGTAAGAGACGAGGTATATAGATTAACGCGCCCGCATTTACTTTCGTCTCTCTTAATCGAAAAGGAATTTACACACGCACACATACATTAGAGAGAGAGAGAGAGAGAGAGAGAGCGAGAGATGATCGTATTATATCGTGATCGTTGTTGCGCAACGACGACGACGATTCGCACGCGCTATTGTTTGCCGATTATACGAGCCCGCGCTCTCGGATGGTACAAAGCGCGAACCGTGAAATGCTGGATTACACGCGAGTTGGGAGCCTTTCCCCCCTCTCTCCCTCTCTCTCTCTCTCTCTCTCTCTCTCTCATTGAAAGAGGGAAGGAGCTCGTGTTTGCTAAAGTTATGCAGGCTGGATCAAGGGAAGCATCTCTAAATTTTGATGAGAATAATGGACACCGTGCAGTGTTTTTTTTTTTTCTTTTTCTTTTTCTTTTTCGTTGTTGCGCGAAGTCATTCCTTGATACCTTGGTAATCTTTATCGATCAAATATTTATTTAAAACGATTTTATTTATACGAACAAACGTTTAAAATATCTCTCCGAGGGTTTCATCTCGAATGATCTTTCGAAGCTCCGCGTTTAAACGACGATTATTCTCCCCTATGGTGTTTAACGCAACGGCGTTAGAAAGACGCGTCGTATGCAAAGTATCGAATTGCACATCCCCCTCTTTTGGTTTCTCGCGTTGCACGCGTAGCATCTCTCGCCGTGGAATCTGTTCGGAAAATTGATTTTGAATATTTTAAAGGAGGGCGTATTTCCGCTCGAACTAAACGGTGCATAAGTTATTCTTTTATGATTTTATAAACGAGCTAGTTTTTACGCCCTCGATGTATACACGAGATTTGCATAACAATTTTTCGTTTCCCTGTCGCCGTCGATGTACATATTTAACCCGATTGCGTAAAAATGCGCGCTTTAAATCCGATGAAAATAATAAAATAATAATAATAATAATAATATACCATATACATCGTTTAAATTTTATTCTCGCATACGATGTTTGAGCAAATATATCGTAACGGTAAAATAAAAATAAAGGGGATTGAAAATTGTTCATTATAAAACGTCAGCTTCGGCTAAAATTTTCAAGTATAGCCCGAGGTAATAACTTCCCTTCAACGTACATAATCATTCAGACTTGGTTGAAAACAAAAGCCCGTTAACAAATCGACATCCAGCGGCAGTAAAGTGTGTAAAACGACATCAAATCCCACTCTACGTTGCTACTTATTAATGTATACATTCACCGTACCCAAAGAGAGAGAGAGAGAGAGAGAGAGAGAGAGAGAGAGAGAGAGAGAGAGAGAGAGAGAGAGAGAGAGAGAGAGAGAGAGAGAGAGGGAGGGGAGAGAGATGGAGAGACAGCGACATCGACATCGGGCGTTAACAGCCCTTCCACACGAGAGAAGCAACGAAGTTCCATCAGGATTAGCAGAAGCACAAATTCAATCGCGCGCGAAATAACTGAAAGCACCCGTACGTTTCCATCTCTCTCTCTCTCTTTCTCTTTTGCTCGCTCGCTCAATTCCTCGTTGAAATCCTCAGCTTAGGGCCATTAAAGCGGTAAATCCGCAATAAAGCAGGATCAAAAGCACTCGACACTTACGTATATTTGTGTATACGTGTAGTACAATACGCGGGGTATCGGGGAAGAGAGGAGAAAAAAAAGCCACTCGCGCTAAATTATTACAATTTAGCGAGCGAACGAAGCGAGAAACATTGGGTATAAGAGAAAGGGAGAGCAACGCGCGGAAATTCGCGTATAAAGAGATGAAGCAAAAGCGTGGAAAACTGAGACGAGCAAATAATGAAGAGCATTCGGTCGGTAAGTCGCGCGCGCGCGTTATTTTTCGGATAAACGACGATGTTTCGTTCGTTGCGGGTATTGTTGTATTTAAAAGCGCTGCGTTGGGTATCTGTCATTCGATACAAGTTTGAGGAAAACTTATGAAGTGAGATATGACGATCGTAAATTTGAACATTTGAATGAGTTGATAAGAATGACAGTGCTTTTATTTTTATCTATGATGTATTATTTTTTGGTTAATAGTTGCGTCGAAAAGTGACGTTTTAGCGTCGAAGATAAATTTATTTCGTTAGAATGAAAAAAAATATTCAAAAGAAACAAAGCAACAGAAACGTTATCATTTTTTTCGCTTTATTCTTTGGCAATGATATATAAAGCTGGACACAATACAAGAGACACACGCGCCATAAAGATACACATCTATGCCCAAACAGCGAGTCGCGCAATCGGAGCTAAAGGCGATGAAAACGAACGTTTTTCGCGCTTTCGTCCGTTCGTTTCAGCCACACCTACAAAGCTGAGCCGTGTGCTCGTATAGATAGCGATATAAAAAAAAAAAAAAAACAAGCAAACGGGCCAATATATGTAGAATTTCCAAAGCGCGACGTCGTAAAAATAAAGTAAAGAATTTTCGCGCCCTCTACCATCTCGCGACAGACGGCTCGCATTGTAAAGCGTAGAGACACACGAGCGCGATAAACAAAAAGAAAAAAATTCGAAACAAAGGCAGCATACTTTCACACATACACACACACTGTCTGAGAAAAAAGGGGTAAGCGTCAGCGGCCAGAGGACAAAAGCGCGCAATTATTTCAGCACCTGCCCCAACGCGATGAGCAGGAGGAGAAAGAGAGAGAGAGAGATAACAACAACAACAACAACAGCGGAACGGAGAGAGAAAAAGAGAGAGAGAAAGAGAGAGTTCTGGGCTCGTCCGGGGGTCAACGTTGCAATTAAATTTATCGCGATTATGCCATGAGCAGCGGCGGGCCGAAAATTTCGAGGAAATAAAGCGTGCTAACGAGCTTCCTGCGCTCTCTAACCGGGGGGATGCGTGTATACGCTATATGTCCCTCCTCTTCCTCCTCTCCTCCTCCTTTTCATCTCCATCTATTTTATACTCTCGACATGTATGTATGCATGAAGGGTTGGAGGGGGAGAGAAAGAGAGAGAGAGAGAGTGAGAGAGAGAGAGAGAGAGGGCGAGAGTTGGGTAAAAAATTACAAGCGCGGAGAGGACGACACTACACACTCTAGCTCCTTTTTGACTTAACGGGCCGCGTTATTTCGTAATTTCCGTTACTGCCGACCGAAATATACGACGTTTACGTCGTTGCGATACATTTTCACCGAGTCGAGTGTGTGTACACGTGCACGTTTTAATGCGTGCGCTTTTGTGGGTATGTGTAAGCTTTGTGTTCATTTTTTCGGTGCGAGTTTTAACGTGTGCTTTTTTTGCGGGCAAATTTTTCGGAACGATAGCAACGAACGATTTATTCTTGAAAATTTTAAGTTTTGCTTAATCGCGCTTTTGTGATTTCGAGACATGTATGATGCTTTTTTAAAACTTGTTTACAAAAAACGCGATAATCTTACATAAAAATATATATAGCAGTTTGAATAACTCGATAAATGTTATAATAAAGAGGTTAAAATTTATAAAATTGCACGTACCAACATTGCATTTAATCAGAATTTAAATTCATTTTTTTTTTTTTTTTTTTATATATATATATATATACAAAACTTAAAAACGAACGCTAATTTAAAAAAAATATATATATATATATATATATATATATATATATATATAAACAGTTAACTTCTATTAATTCAATTTTTTGCTTATGCAAATGCTTATGTAACTGAAAAAGTGATAAAAAATTTGTAATCTATATTATACACATACTCATATAATACATATATCTGTAGGGAGCATCTCTCGTTAATTAAGAAAATTATCATCACCGGTAATTTTGATGAATAATTGAGATAGCAGGTGTATGTGTATTTGTGCGTGCGCGCGTGTGTGTAAATTATAATATATGTGGGCATGTGCCCGCTTAAATTTTCCCAATTTCAACAACAGACGACCAACGAACTTTTTAATGAAAATTATATTTTGCTCATCTATGTACTCGTATATACACGTTCGAATATACAACCATGATATAATTATATTTATTAGACTCACGATTTCAATACACCCGCGAGATGTTATTTATATTTTTCATGCCGCTTCTTTTTATTGTAAAATCATTGCACGATCGTTTCGCGCAATAAACCGATTCGTTCCTCTTTTTTTTTTCTCGCAGCGAGAACTCAAATTCGTCCATGTTCAATATACAGCATCGCTTATTATTGCGATTTTCAATTATGATTAATATAATTATCCTATAGCGAATGAATTTTGTGAAGAGCTTATTATTGTAGGTTATTATATGAAGAATGCGGCAAATTAATCGAAAATTAAAGCGAGTAATATAGCCGTGGGTTTTTCTTTTATAATTTACCTCATAAAGCTTGTTCGTTTGAAATGAATTTAATTTTTTTTTTTTTTTTCTATTTTGTTATACTCTTCAGTCGAATAAAAGCGCGAAAATTGAATCGTTGTTTACTTTAACGTTATTTTACACGTTTATAAGTTTTTAATTGGAAAAATTTAAATATTCACTAAACGCTTAATGTAGGTCATCGTTAATAAAATCAAAAACGAGGTTAAAAATTAAACTCTATGATAATTTATTATTATAATTAACTTTACGAACAAACGAAGGCGTAAACGACGATTAAATTCTAATACACTCTTTTTTCTTCATCATGATAAATTTTACGTTACAGTGTCGACGCGTTAATACGTTGTAATTAAAGTCCGCAACCTCGAAAAAGAAAAAAAAAAGCTTATCGTTACGTTCATTGTCGATATAATTCCGTCCGTAATTAAAAAAAGTAGCCTTTCTTTCTCTCTCTCTCTCTCTCTCTCTCTCATTCCTCTCTTTCTTTTTTATATCATATAGCTCCCCTCGTAAACAATCAACGCGCCCCGTTCGTATAAAAAAAAAAAAGAAAAAAAAATGAAGGTGTAGGTAGAGACCGAGACGGAATAATCTTACCGAAACAAGTTGCGGTACAAAAGTAGTCCTTTAAAACTCTCAAGGGGGGAACGATAATGGATAAAGTGCATATATAAAAGCGCGAGAAAAGAGAAAGAAAGAAACAATCGTATGGCGCGATCGAAACGATAAAATGGAGACCTTGGAGTTAAACTCCTCCGGTAATGAAGTTTCTTTACGCGATTAAAATTTACCAGGGATTTATGTATATGTATATTTATATATACAAGCGAACTTTGTTCATCCACCGGACGCGCATAAATATCGCGCAGACCTATACTCGGAAACGAAGAGCTCCGAGATCGTCGTCGTCGTCGTCGTCGTCGTCGTCGTCGCGGGAGAGAGAATATTCTTTGGTGCGCGTAATGGTTTCGTATTTAATTCTCCTATACTCGTGTTGTTCTTCCTTCCTCTTCTTCATCTTGATGGCTTATTCGACGAATCGCGCTCGCTCGATGTTTGCTAACCCGTGCTTCGTATAGATATATATACACATACGTAAACGTCGTTACAAGACTTTCTTATCCTCAAAAAAAATAAAAAAAGAGGTGCGAATTATATACCGGTTTTTAGCGAGTACTCGATAATTTTCCAGCGTTTGGTTTTGTAATATTTTTTCACGACACGATTATTGTTATTTACCGAATGAAAATTCGATTCTCTCTTTTATTTTTCATTATTTCATTTTGTTTTCATTAATTTTTTAGTATATAGACATGAAAAGAAAGAAAGAGAAACCAGACATTGTATTTTGTTAAAATAAAGCAGTTGATGATACGCGTCCCATTTGAATAATGCATACAGATGGAAATGTTCGAAAACCCGCAAGGTTACGTGCATTTTATTCGATCGTTATTGTTCGCGAAAATATATATATATATATAATATATGTCGCGTGAAAACTTTTTGTTTCTTTATATTTTCGCTTTGTCATTGGCTTATTAATTCAAATAGCTATTATCATTCGATGATCGAGCAATATGTTGAACAAAAAAAAAAAAAAAAAAAAAATATCCCTTTGCGAATAAAAAATTTAAATTAAAAAGCCATAAAAGTAGCTTTTAAAAATAAAATTTAAACGATAAATTATGTAGCTTTTGTATTTCTATTTCGCGCATTGCATAATTATTCAAAATCTTCAAAACGATAAAACGTTTGTAAATTAAGCACGAAACGTTAATAAAAGCCGACAAACAAGTGAAATATACATCGTAAAAAGTAAATGGAATTTCTTATTGCCTTTCACGCCACCAGTAACACACCTTTTAACTTTAAAAGTAATAATAGGTCTGCACGCATATCTTAACCGAGCGCGGGAAATCGGGAGATCGCGCGATCGCAACTTCGGGATTCACGACACCCACTTATACCGTAAAACAGCCGAAAATATTCGACAACGATCGAAATATATAAACCGACTTATATATTACCCGTTCATCCTTTCCTCTTACCTTAATATTTTTCGCTCGATAAACTCGCGTAATAATCGTCGTTTAAACGACATGTAACGATGAGATAAGTTTTTTTCAAGCACAAAAATAGCCCTTTATTTCGTTATCTCGTTCTTCGTAACGAGACAATGGAGCGGGTTACGGCATCGATCGATCGAGCTGTAGTCCATCTGCCTGTGTATGCGCGTGTTGTCTATCTACGCGTGTCTCTCTACCGAGTGTTGTAACGTTTTCGCACAGGTGCGCACCGATTCGTTTCCCTTTTACGTATACGCGTACATATAAATGTGTTAAACCTCCCATCTTCACGGTGCTTCTCGCGTGTACGTCTTCTTCTTCTTCTTCTTCTTCTTCTTGGCCGAGAGCGCGAGATCGTTCGCGGGATAGTTACGCCCGCGTGATTAATGAGCTCGCTCCGCTTTCGCCCCTCGTCCGTTGCATTCCGTGAGCGCGCCTGCGGTAAGGGAGCGAAGGTTATATATGTGTGTACACGTGTATATAATACACCGAATTGTAAGGACAGAGAGGAGAAAGGAGGAGGCGGAAGACACCGTTGAGACCACGAGCGCGAATTGCGAGGAACGTCTGCCCTCGTTTTTTAACGACTTTTTATTCCGGTGTACGCGTCTACTGCTGCTACTTTCTCGCGTCTGGTTGTGTTTCCTTTGTTGTGTTGCGTTGCTTTGTTCGGATGTGCTTCGGGTGAGTTTCGCGAGTGGCGCGGTAATTAATAAAGATTGCGGAACGGAAGCTATTTTGATTTTCGAGTAATTTAATTATACTTTTTCGCTATATTCTTGTTTCTCGATAATTTTTAAATCTTTTATCTTTCTTTTTATTCGTTATCTAAACTATCAAAACGAATCCGAGAAAAAGCCAGTACGTACTCGCAATATGCAAAATACAAAATAAAGGCATATTCATCGAGAAAGCTTCCGATTCAATTTCAGTTTACCAACTAGACTCGTCGCGCCTAAACTCTCGATTATACCGTGCGGTAAGAGTTACCAAAGAAACAGATGGCGAAAGCGCAAGAAAAGAAAAAAGAACGAACGATTACCATGACAATCCACGTTGTCCTTTACGCATTCGAAAGCGCGACGTATACGAATTACCGATAAAAGCAAGTAAACGATCGTTTTATCCTTCTTTTCTTTTTCACTTCGTATATGTGTTCCCGGCTGCTCGATTTGCGAAGATTTATCATTTTTTTTTTCATCGTCTTTCTTTTTATCTACCGAGTCCCATTTACGATTTATGTCGGTACTTTCAATCGGGATAAGATTTTTGTTCGGTTATTTGGAAAACCGTTGCTTCTAAACGCTCTCTTTATACCCTCGCAATTGATATAATAGCTACTTTATTCAATTTTTTTTTTTTTCTTTTTTTTTTTAGTTTAGGACGGATCGTGGGATATCGCAGGGGGATATTTATGCGGGAGACGCGCCGGATCGTACTAATAAACATGTAATTCGCTCGTAAACTCGTAAAAGTGAATGGCATACTGATTCTTAGATACGAGTGTAGAGGTTTAATGTTCGAAAAGAGAAACGATAGGCCGATATGACTTTTAATTGAAGGTCGTGACGAGATACTTTCATAGCCGAGATTTTTTTGTATACTCGTTAAGGCTAATTTTGTAATGGAATATATAATGGAGGTGAAAAATTTTAAATCAAAGAAAAAATTTTGTTAATTCTTTGTACGTATCGACGTTGTTATATTCAATTATGAAGTTTTATAAATAGCTTTTATTGAATTTTAGTAAAAGTTAATTAAACGTTGATTGTGCATAGTAACATTTAAATTTATATCATTCTAGTACTAAATTTTAATAAACACGTTGTAAAACAAAATTCACTTGCTGTAAATGAAAAAGAAAAAATAAAAGATAATCAATCCTCGCTGCGCCGTCGATAAAACAGTCCGTGGTTAAGCGAAGCGTTCTTAAAAATAGAGAACAAACAGCGCGAGTGGAATCATCGCAAGGGGGAGAAAAGCGAGAGCGCGTATACGAACTTACACCAAGCGAGTATAGAGTCTCGGACAAACGAGCGAGTTTGCACTACCGAGTAGCACACGTGCGAGCGCGCGCTCGCTCGCAAAATGAACAGAAAAACCGAAGCGAAAGAATGGAAGGAAAAATAAAAGACAGAGCGCGCCGATAATGGCGAGCACGCGCTCGTTTCGTTAGCGCGCGTCCCGAGAGTTTCCGTTCTTGAGATCTTTCGCGCGTGTGCGTGTTTGTGTTTGTGTAGAGAGTACGGACTTCTTCGTTCTCGGTCGCGCTAATGAACTGAAATAACTCCATAAACTAATGGTCGACGCCTCTCTCTCTCCCTCTCTCTCTCTCTCTCTCTCTCTCTTTCTCTAGACTGCTTGAGCAAAGAGTTACGGGCGCTCGTGTGTGTATGTGTCAAGACTGGCGGAGATTGATGTTTCGCGAATTGAACGAGACTTTTTTCTTTCGTGGTTTTGCGTCAATTCGGTGGCTTTGAAAGATGTGCTGATTGCTGATTACGAATTTGTGACAAATGATTAATTGGGTGCTTGTTTTAAAAATTTTAAATTTCATCGGCACGTGATTTAGAGACTGTTATTTTTGATTTTTTCTTTTGACTTTTAAAAAAACAGCTTTTAAAAAAGAAAAGTCGTTGATAAGGTTGGATTATTTGTATAAACGCAAAGGTATGGATTGTTTATATACATTATTTGTATACATCATTTACTTTTTATATAAATTATTTTTACATATGTATAAATGATATTCACTTGCTAAAATTTAACGATTATTTAAGCGTATTTTAGCTTAATAATTTATTTTACAAATGTTTACGACAAAAGTAAGAATTATCCAGCTCTCAATTGAAATTTAAATTGTATACGTTTAAAATTTAATCGAAACGATTCATATGAAATCTCATCCTCGTGGAATCCCTTCAACGCTCTCCAAAATACACAGTACTTTAATACTTTAAACAAATCGAGGACGACGGAAGCTTCTCTTCGTCTCCCTCTTCCTTTATTTCTCTCGCCGTGAAAACGACGACAAATCGTCGTCGCAGTCAAATCGACCTTCATCAGGATTTCCTCTTCATCCCCCTATACGTGTGCGCGCGCTACGCTAAAACAAATACAATCAAAGAACAATTTTTTCCTCTTGGCTGATCTCTCGTGATTCCATCTTTCTCGATATATATATATATATATATATTTTTTTTTTTTTTTCTCTCTCACTTTTTCAAGAAAGCAAATAGTCAGAAGAAATCTCGACAAGTAAGAAAAAGATTAAAAAAAATCACACACAGACGCCGACGACGTCGTCCGAGACGCAGGCAAAGAGTCAGTTTGAGAATAAGCTAAAGTTTGCTCGAAATTCCGTCCGGAAGTTGGGCAGAGACGGGTGAATGGGTTTAAGGAGGTGAAACGGCCGCGATAATCTCTCGTTGGATGCTGCTTCTCTCCCTTATACTCTCTCTCTCTCACTCTCTCTCTTTCTATCGAACTTTGCACGTGCGATAGAGAGACCTTAGAGAAAGCCGAAAATCAGACGAGACGAAGAGCGCAAGTAAGATAAGACGAGGATAAACAGAGCAAACCAGATAGGGAGAAAAGAGAGACAGAGAGAGAGAGTGAGAGAGAGAGAGGGGGGGAAGAGTGAGTAACAATAGGACGTTGACGACGAAGACGACGGAGAAAGCGCAGGAAGAGACTTTTTGACTGTACGACATAGCGTATACTAGTGGTAGCCTCTCTCGGTAGTCGGAGCTTTTGTGTTTGTGCGCCGAGAGAAAGAGAGAAAGAGAGACAGAGAGAGAGAGAGAGAGAGAGAGAGAAGGTGTCTTTGAAGTTTGGCGCGAGAGCAGAGCGGTATATAGTGAAGAGTCGCTGTGGAAAACTTTCTCGTCGTCCTCGGCGGCTGGAATTTACAAACCGCATCTATTCCTTTATTTTCTCTCTCTTTCGTCCGTTACCTCCTTTTATCTACGCGTTGTTGTTCATCTCTCCGTGAGTTCTTTCTTTCTTTCACCGACGTTATGATTTTTTATTCGCTCACTCCGCCGCACAACGTTACTCGATTTTTCCCCTCTTGTACTCTTACTACTTTATCATACAAGACCTGTGTGTGTGTGTGTGTGTGTTCGTGTATGTGTGAGTGAGGCGAGCGAGGGAAGAATTTGCATCGTAGGGAAATTTGTTTGACTTGCCGGGTCTTGATCTTTTGCGTTAGGCGCGATGCGTGCGGCTCGAAAAAGTTTTATTTTACGAAGTTTAAAAGGGAGAAAAAACGATGGGTGATGTACGAGGGGGAGCTGTGTGCGTCAGGATTTAAGAAATCGCTGGGTGAATGTTATTCGATAGGGAAATTTGTAAGTTTGAGTTATTGAATTAATCATTTAAATTGTATTATTATACATCTCTACCATTTTTTTTTCTCTTTTCCTTTTTAAATATTAAAATTTTTTTTATTTCGTGTATTTGTTCGGACGATGAAAATTTTCACTACAGAAGGAGATTAAATTCGTGTAAACGTTACAAACAAAAATGTAAAGATAAATACAAGTGCAAATGATTTTTTATATTATATAATATTGTAGCAAGGGATAATAAACAAAACGATATCCGTATTTGTATACACGAGCATGTGTATAGGTATTAATTCGAGTGGGAGTAAATACCAGATTTACTTGATAAATGTAACAAATTAACAATCGAATATACGAGTGAAGTACTTTGGATTAACTGTAACTGCAATGGTACAAAGCATTATAATTATGGTTATAACGTACTCGTGAAATTCAATAATATCATAACGTTTATTGCGATATCTTCGTCTGACTTAATTTATCTGTGGATTATTAATGTTACATTTTTAATATTACATTGAAAATTACATTTATCTTATTACTTTAACTTTGTTAATATTTAAAAAAAATAATGTAAATTATTGCGCTTTAATTAATAAATGTTAGATTACCTGTACATTGCAATATTTAATCCGTTGAAATACGATACATTAACGTTTCGAAAATAAAAATATCTTATTTTCGTTTAATCGGATATAAAATGCACGCGGACGTTCACGCGGTCGTTTTTTTAATGTCTCGAGGATTACCATAACTAATTTCATTAAACGATATGAAAACAAAAACAAGCTTATATAAAAGAAGATACTCTTTGGAATTAAAATTTTCAAGATTCCCTCGATAGAAATTACACATCGTATTCGAACATCGAATGAACCGGACAAAACGCGTTATATCCCCGACATCAATTCAAACTCCCTTTTCTCCGAAGCTTTACTCGACTCGCGCTCGAATCGAATAAAGAGAGAGAGAGAGAGAGAGAGAAAGAGAGAAAAATAAAAAGAACGACCGTCGGCCAAATATACGCGATCGGCGTGCATACACAGACGCACACAAATTTTCGACCGCAAAAAAAAAAAAAAAAAAAAAGAAAAGAAAAGAAAAAATAAAAAATCGTATCAATCGCTAAGAGCCTTAAGCTAATTAATCGGCCCGCGTAGCAATTTTAATTAGCATCGCAGAGAGTCTCCTGGAATTTTCACGTTAAGTAAAGAGAGTTAAGGGAGGAGGAAACAACGTTTGCGCGTCGTCGCAATTCCGAGTGGCCAACTCTTTCTCTTTCTCTCTCTCTCACTTTGCGCACAATGTTTGCACGTGAGCGCATTAACACCACGAATGCGCAGTGGTTTCTCTCTTACTCTCTTTCGCTCTCTCTCTCTCTCTCTCTCTCTCTCTCTCTCTCTCTCTCTCCCCCTCTCCCTCGCTCTTGAAAACTTTGCGCGCACAAACTTCACCCTAATGAGAGTAATAAATTTGTAGAGCGAGCGCACGCGCACGAGAAATGCGTGTGCTCGCGTGTATTATAAAGTACGAGTGAAACGCTCTCTCCTTTTTTCTCTCTTTTTTTTTTTTTTTCAAGAAGTAGTTCAGCTTTGTATACGAAACAAGTGCGTATATGTACACACGAGGCCTCTTGCGCTTTTTTTTTTCTTTTCCTCCGAGCGCGGTACACTTCAATTTTTGCCATTTATACGCGAATTAGACGTCGTGTTTGTATGTATGTGGTATTTCGCGTTGTTGAGGGACCTTACGTATCGTTATGCGTAACTCGTTCTTTAAGTTACTCGTTTTTTTTTCCTTTTTTCCTTGTTTTTACTCATGCTTTCTTGTTTTTAATCGGTAATTGACCCACTTCGACGTGCCCTGAATTTTTTATTTTTTTCTTCTTGCTAGGGAGGCAAGGGAGAGAATATGTTTGCGCGAAAAAACTAGAAAGTCTTTTGATGTATTATTGAGCATAATAGGCTTTGGATTTTTTTTTTTTTTTTTAAAGTCTTTTGTAACGCGTTTGATACTCGAAAATTGAACATTATACGGTATTAAAATCGCAAAAAAAATAAAAGGAAAAAAATTTTTATTCCACATTTTATTACGAGCGTGAAAAATTGCGATTAGTAGACATTCCAGTGTATATTTTAAGTTTTTAATCTAAACAGTTAATAAAGAAAAAATTATGTTGATAAGGAGCTTTATAAGCACGCAATCTGGTTGTACGGACGTTCAGTTTAATTGAAACTCAATTAACATACTCGCGATAATCATGCGCATAGTTTAAAAGCGTAATCTAAAATAACGTAAACTACTATCCCCGTTTATGCAAACACAGTACATTATAACGATTAACTTTTTATTTCCAAATTCATTGCGCATTTATATGGCTTATTTATTATCCATAAGAATAAACTGATCGAAATAAATAGCGCATTAAACGTTCGACTAAATACAAATGCAATTATATATAATATAAAATCTAATTAAATTAATAAGCTCTTAATAGAGGAAATCTGAACGAGGGTAAACAAAACGAAACGTTAAATAAGCGGACATAAGTAAAGCACGATTTTAAAGGAATTCGGTATACTATCTCCTTCTCTCTCTCTCTCTCTCGTTCGCGAAGGCCAAACTCACTCAGTCGCGCGTATCTTGCGAAAAGTGGAAGATGAAGTAAACGAAGGAACGATATCGTTTTTATTAATAGGAATTCAATTTCCGCGAAGCAGCCAGCCTCCGCAATTCGGTGGAAATCAAATTATCCTCCGGAATTATCGGATATGCTTCTGTGCGTTCGACAGAAGGTCCAAATCTTTCTCTCTCTTTCTACACTTTCCATTTGGCTTTTACGCTCTATTTTCCTTCTCTTACTTTCCGTTATCTCTCTCTCTTTCTCTCTCTCTCTCTCTCTCTTTCTATCTCTCTTTCTATCTCTCTCGTTTCTTCTTTTTCTCGTTTACTCATTTAACAAAACGACTTTGCTCTCTGCTCCGCGAAAAAAAAACGTCGGAGTGAAATATGAAATGGGGAGATAACGAATTAACTCGACGAAGCTTCTTTTCTTTCCCCGTTTCCTCCTACCTCCCTCTTCCTCCTTTTTACTTCGCTTTAAGGAAGCCTTTGTAATTTTTTTCTCCTTCGATCGTCTTGTCTCTGTCTTACTCTCGCACTCGCTCGTTCGCTCCTTCCATCTTCTCCATTTTTTCCGGTCGATGTTTTTTTTCTCCCTCCCTCCTTCCCTCTCTCTCTCTCTCTATCTCTCTTACCCCTTCGCTCTCTCAATGTTCGCTCTAATTAAGTGCAATTTGGGCGCGAATTAATTTCGCCGGCCGAGTCAAATTGATATTCCGTGCTTTTTCATTACGCGCTGCTGCTGCGAAATTTCGAAAGGTAAACTCGTTCCAGAACGGAGAATTTTTTTCTCGCCCGCGCGCGCTTCAGAGCAGCGGAAGAGAAAGGGGAAAAATTGCCAAAGCGCTTGGCTTTGTGCACAAAAAAAAAAAACAAAAAAAAAAAAAAAAAAAAAAATGAATGTTCGCGGAAAAGTGCGAGAAGGGGTGAGAGGAAAATGGGAGGAGAAAAAAGATAGAAATAACGGACGATGTAATTATCGCGGAAAGTTGATGGAATTATAATTGTTGTATGGGATACTCTCGCGCGCTCGCGTATGTACGCGTTCTCGCTCGTTCGCTCACCGGCAAATATTGCCGGCGCGAGAAAGAGAGAGTAAAATATTCGAACGATAATGAAAATTAAAAGGAATTGCAATTTGCGAAAAAAAGGGTTAAAAGGTTGGGGTATAATCGAGATTTTTTAATAACGCGAATCTCTTTCTAATTTTTCTAAGCGCGCTGCCATACCTGTATTAACAAACAGAATTTTGCTACTCGTATTTATTGCTTGCTATTCGCATATCGTAGACTAACATAATAGAAAAAAAAATGCCATTTAATCGGTAAAATAGCAAAATGAAAAAAACGAGGGAAAAGTGAGCTAAGGATAGAGTAAGTTAATGTAATCAAGCTAATCTACCTTTATTAAAGTATACTTTAATAATTCTGATTAAAATTGCATCATCATTACATCGAGTGGATTTTCATATAATCGCTAATGATATTAAAAATTGACGTTGTACTCTCAAAGTTTAAATGTAAACATCGAAATTATAATGTTAAATATTTTTAAGCGCAAAAACTAAAGCAACGAAGAAAAAAGAAAAGCAATACGCAAAAAGGAAGAGAAATATTTATATGCGCGTCCTTCTAAAAACACCGATAAAAGTCCATTAATACCCCGAAAAAATGCCGCATTAATTATCAAAGAGACTCGAAAAGCGATTTCTCTTAGCCGCATTCCCTCGTCGTTCCCTCGCATAAACAGAGGTCTTGTACACACATCCACACGCTCACACAAATGTATGTAACCCTCGCTTGCATTTTCTCTCTCTCTCTCTCTCTCTCTCTCTCTCACTCTCAACTGCACTTGCCGACCATTCTCTTTCTTTCTCCTCTCGTATATTTTTATTCGTCGCGTGCATCGCGAAACAAGTGCAGGCGCGCGTATACACGTACGTGTGGAGGTGTGTTTGTGTGTGTCTGTTTGTATGTACGCGTGCGCGCTTTACTTTTATTATTCTACCTCTGCTTCCCTATTGTTTGTCCTCGCATTTTTTTTCTCTCTCCCTTCCCTCTCTTTCTCTTTCTCTCGACGTGGCTCTCTTTTAGAAAAAGATGCACGATATATTCTCTACCTTTCTCTCTTTTCTCTTTGTCTCTCGCTTGAGTATTTTTATTTTATCGAGATTATATAAAAAAGAGGAAGAGAATAGAAAAAAAAGGAGAGAGAGAGAGAGAGCGTTCGTTGACTTTGAGAGGGTTGAACGACTACTAGTAGTGGCACTACTACTACTACTGCTACGATGCTACTACGACTACGACTACCGAGTTTTTTTTACTGGCCGCAATAGCAACGAGTGCACATGTAGAGAAGTAAGAGAGAAAGAGGAGGAAGAACCGGAGGTAGAGAGACGCGGGTATATACATATACATACGGTCAAGCCGGTAATATGGAATATGGCTTTGTTGGAAATTAAATTGTCGGTATGTGAGCGAACGAACGAACGAACGAACGAACGAACGAGCTCTCTCCCCGGCTCTTTTTTTTTTTTTTTATTTTTTTTTTTTTATTTTTTTTTTTTTTTTTTTTTTTTTTTCGCTCTCTTTTTCACGCTACACCCCACGCGCATGTTTCTGTTTTTACGTCTGCGATGTTACTACTATGCCGTTCCTGCTACTGCTTGAAATTCACGTATGAGAGAATCGAGTTTTTGGTTTACGTATGGTTTTTCTTTTTTGTTGTGTTTTTTCTTTGTTTTATTTTTTTTTTTTTTTTTATTTTTTTCTTTTTTTATTTAGTTTTTTACCTTCGAAGCGCTTTTATTTCCTTTTTTTTACTTTCACATCGGCTTTAAATACGAGAGATATGTCTTTTTCTTTCGTACTCGATGAGGATAGTTTGAGTAATTTTTGATGTCGGAATTATATGGTACGTAAATTTTACAACGCGTCTAGTGTTGGAACATGCAAAAGCTAATTACTTGAAGCTAATAAAATTTTTATCTTCGGTATAAGGCAATGGCTACAGTCGTTATATTTTTAAAATCGATATATATTTCGTTCGGGTGGTTATCGATGGCAAAGTACTTATTATTTTAATCAGAAGGATTTTAATTAATTTTTTCTCTTATATAATTTATAATTTGATTGGCATGTTAATAATTATTAAATATATAATAAGATATTCTGTTATTTGGGACATGGGAATTTTCAAATTTAAATAGTAAATCTATCAACACATCTTGCGCGGGAAGCGACTAAAGTCGTTTTGCGCGGATTTCACATCTTGAGCGGGAAGCGACTAAAGTCGTTTTTCACGGATTATTGATGGATTATTGTTATCGATGGGTTTTTGTGATGTTTTTACAATAAAATCGGATAGACATGCGTTGCAAAAATACAAAACGTGCGTTGCAAGAATGAATTCTTATGAATTCGTTTTGCTTTGACGGCAAAGTGCCCGCGCAAGATGTGTTAATAAAATTGTTTTTTACACTTTGAAATATTTATTTTGACATCTAATAATTAATTAAATAAGCTAAAATAATAATCAATTCAAGTTTTTTCTGCTTTTTTTTTCTTTTTTTTTTTTCATTTATCTAAAAACATTTAGTTGACCCATTTGTCATATTCGTTACTCAGTTAAATCAACTAATTTGTTCTTTTGAGAACGTTTATTTTTAGAATATAAGGAAATATTAATTAATATTCTTGGCAGAGCAAGGCGAACCTTTCAAATTTAAGTAGGTCTCACAATCTTTGTAAACTGCTGCAAAACTCTCAGGAAATATTCAAGATTAATAAAATTACAAAGTATTTTTAAAATTTCATTTTATTACGTAATCTTGTACAAAGTGCTGAAACGAGTTTTAAAAAATTTCTCCTTTAGTCAAAGTAAAAAGAGGAGAAAAAAAAGTCACTTTTTGCATAAAATGGAAAAGCATTATTTTTTTTTTTTTTTTTCGTTAACTCGCTAAAAGCTATTGAAAATAATGTACTTATATGTATATAAAAAGAAAAAGATAAAGTTTTATCATTTTCGTAAACGTTCTAGAAAAATATCTTTCACATCCATTACAACTTATAGCATTAAGTAGAAAAAGCCAAGTCCGTCAAGACAAACTCTTTCCATTCTCTTTATCCTCAAATTTCAATCGCTCGAGCTCAACGATCTTCCGCAACATACACACACAAATACTCTTTTCCACTCTCGCGATTCTCCTATTTTCCTCCCGGCTCACATACACATACATGCACACTGAGAGATACTAACAAAACGTATACGTAAACCCAGCAGACGTAGATGCACGCGAAAAGCGAGTTCACGCTCTTTCTCTCTCTCTCTCTCTCTCGGGGAGAGGTAACCCGAGAGCGAGAGCAAAAGAGCGAAAACGGTGCTAGAGAAAGAGATAGAGAGAGAGAGAGAGCTTTGTAGAACCTGCAAGCTAGCTGCGAGCGAGCGTCGAATCAATTTTCCTGGAAATCGCGAAACACATACACACATACATAGAAAGAGCGAGACAGAGATAGAAAGATGAAGAGAGAGAAAGAGAGAGAGCACCTCGAGTCGCTCCTTCTCTCGCTATGTCCGGGCCGACGTCGGCAGCAGCAGCTGCACCGAGACTGCGCAGAGCATCGGGAGAAGGAAGCCGCGATATGCGCTTCTCTTCTACGCCACCGAGAGACGCCGCCGCCGAGGGCTGATTTGATGCAGCTCTCGGGTGCGCGCGATCGACGCACACGTACCACCGGAGGAGGAAGAGGAGGTGGAGGAGGAGGTGGAGGCGGCGGAGGAAGAGGAAGCCGCCCTCGGGATCAATAACCGTGGAGAGAGAAAGAGAGTGAATATATAGAGTCGAAGAGGAGAGGAGGGAGTACGGGAGACGAGGATAAAGAATTATCCGGACGCGCTGCTGAGTATATACACTCGAGTGAAAGAGAGAGAGAGATAAAGAGAGAGAGAGAGAGAGAGAGAGAGAGAGAGAGAGACAGACAAACGGTGAGGGAGGATAGGTAGAATTAGCCAACGCGCGTTGATTAACTTTGGGGATTATGCCGCTCTACCATGTTCGCGTACGCTGTTTTTATCCTTATTCTTTATTTTTCGTTTTCCGTCAACTTTTTTTTTTTTGTTTTCTATTTTTTTCCACCCTTTTTTTACCAATCGTGCCCTCGCTTTATAGTGTATCTTTAGCGGCTTTCCTTTCTATGTTCTTTTTGTTTACTTTGCGCTTGTAGCCGGGTTCGAATGTATTATTTCTTTTTACGAAATGAAATAGGATGTATCGAACTCGTAAATTTTTCGGTAGGATAAATTTTGAGGTTCAGAGATGTGTTCTCAATCGTTAACATACATGCGTTTTTTTGCGATGGCGTAGATCCGACTTTTTTGACGAATTATTAAAAAATATATTTATATTTTTCTTTATTTCTATGTTCGATAAATCTATTAAAAATAATTTTTCCTATATTTTAACTATTATCGTCATTAAATATATGCATTTGTAAAAAATTTATGCATTTATAGAACAAAAAAAAAAAAAAAAGCTAAGTAGTTCATAAACAATTTTTTACAATGTATATTAGCATACAATTCGTGCACTTTTAAATTTCATAGAAATTGTATCCACAATATACTAGAGAGAGAGAGAGAGGTGGGGGGAGTGAGAGAGAGAGAGAGAGAGACAGACAGAGAGAAAGAGAAAAATTTTCAAGGTATTATTCGTCGTATAAATTCGGTGCACGAGGTCGTATTTTTCTATTTCTGTCGCTTTGTACAAGGAAAGAAGAAAGGCAAGTAGAAAGGTCGGATACAAATACGACGCAGAAACGAAAAGAATAAAATCGAGAGACGTAAGAGGGTGAAAATATATATATATATATATATATATATATATATATATATATATATATATATATATATATATATGCATACACCTACGTACATACACACACTCAACAGTAAGAGAGAAAGAAAAGGATAAGAGAGAGATAGAGAGGATTGAATTGAATTCAATACAATTCAATGCGAGACCCAATGTAATTGATGTCCGGATTAATTTTACCACCGGTCAAATAAATTCGAGTTATAATTTAGAGAAACGCTACGTTTTAGCGTTCATTTTAAGCCATTGTCGAGAACGAACATTTCTTCTATCTATTTCTCTTTCTCTCTCTCTCTCTCTCTCTCTCTCTCTCTCTCTCTCTCTTTTTCTTACTCACTCTCGTAACACTTCGTCTTTTTTTAATGTAAAAAAAAGAAAAAGAAAAAAAAAGAAATTATAAAATGCACTCGGGTAAATAAAAAGCATTTTATAATTAACCTGGATTATTTGCACGTTAGAAGATATTAAAAAAGAGTTTTAACGCTTTTGTTGAACGAGGAAATAGAGCAAGCTTTTTCTCTTTACACTTATACCGTCTTTCTTCTCTACTTGCAGACTTTTTGTTGACATTTTTATTCACGGTTTGGTAAACAATGCGGTCAGAGCGAGAGAGAGAGATAGATAGATAGAAAGAGAGAGAGTCGGAAAGTTTAAAAACAGTTTCCAGAAACTCGGAGCTTTTCATAGTTGAGAAAACTAATTTTATTGTTTCGTACGTTTAACGCGAACTTAGCTCTTGCGTTATTTCAATTTTCTTTTTTTTTTTTTCTTTTTTGCAGCGATAAATTATACTTAACAATTAAAAAAAATCGCGCCTTTATGGTATCCGAACGTTAATAAAAAGTTTAACATTCTCGCGAAAAATTATTTTGCGCAAAAAAGAAGCGCTCGTTCGTTGAATTATTTTATCTTTAAAAGCGAGCACAAAAGCTATCACCAAAATAAACGGCGTATACATCGAAAAGTCGTATTTGCTTAACAAATTCGTCGAGGCGTTAACAAAATCAAAAGGAAAAATGCAATCTAAAACGTTATCATCGCGCGCATCGATCGTTCACACATTGAATTCATTTTGTACCAATATAAGCGTATGTTGATGTGCATGTGTTGTGTTATATGTATGTGTGTATGTGTATTGAAAAAGCGGTGAATAAAGTTCAGCAAGGAGTTGAGAAGAACTCGTGGAAAAAGATCCATGTAGAATCGAGTGTAGAACCTCTTTACGAACTTTCTTATTCTTTATATTAACTTTTGTTTGTCGATGTATATATGAATAAATTGATAGGTTTATTGATTTTATTTAAAATATAATTACGATAGCTACTTTGAACTTTGGCGAGTTGGATTAAACGGTTGCTAGATTTAAAAATGAAAAGGTTATCGTACAAAAGTATATTTTTTCATAATTTCTGATTGATTAATAAATTACTGTAATATGATGTTTTTATCATACTGTTTCTTTTTCTTTTTTATTTTTAATATTTTTTAATTATTATCGAAGAGAGATGCGACGTTATAACAGAACTTAAATACTCAATGACTTTCGCGCTTTTAATTTACCGGTTATACAGTTGTATAAAAAAGGAAACGAAAAAAAAGAAGAAGGACGAAGGAGAAAAAAATTCAATTAAATTCGATTACCATTCAGTGCGCATAGAAAACAAAGCAGCGATTATTTATGCAAAAGTTACATCTAACGCAATCGAAGCTTCAGCGCGGTATACATAAATACGCGATCGTCGCAGCGCGGAAAAAAATTCAATTTTGTATTATCCTTTTTTTTTATTTCCTTTTTGCTGTCTCCCTATCTTTCTCTTTGCGAGCAGAAAAAGCCGCACTACGAAATAAAAACACCATCGCGGTATAACGTAGTAACATTACCGGGTGGGGGATAGTGAATACGAAGATACGAAGGAAAGAGAGAGAGAAAGTAAGAGAGAAAGAGAGAGAGAAAGAGAGAGAGAAAGAGAGAAAGAGAGAAAGAGAGGAGGAAGCAAAGAGAAAAAGATAAAAAAATCCTTGAATAATAAATTTCTAAAGTGGTGGCTTTCTCTCCTCCCCCGCGACGGAAAATAACAGGTCTCATTTTGACATTTTCGCGTCTGCCCTCGCTTACTTCGCATACAAAGAACGGAAAAAAGCAAGAGAAAGAGAAATAGGGGGAGAGAGAGAGAGAGTAAAAGATTTTTCTATCTTTTTCCCTCGTCGTGGATACAAAAATGCGCGGAAAATAAAATCGAGTCGAGCTAGCAAAAGTGCCAGA
Organism: Chalcis sispes; assembly: GCA_949987625.1. NCBI lineage: Eukaryota > Metazoa > Arthropoda > Insecta > Hymenoptera > Chalcididae > Chalcis > Chalcis sispes. The sequence goes on from OX465094.1 coordinate 72,797,584, forward strand.
GAGAAAAAGAGAGAGAGATAGAGAGAGAGAGAGAGATGTAAAGTCGAGCGACGACGCGCGCATTGCAGCAGTAGCAACAGAAGCAGCACACCATATCGTCGTAAGTGGAGCTAGGGGGTGGGAGAAAGCGTAGGAGGAGTAAGAGAGCGAGAGAGAGAGAGAGAGAGAGAGAGAGGGCGCACGCCTGGAAAATGGAATGGATAGAGATGGTAGCGCGAGCGTAAGAGAAAGGAGAGAAGCGAGCAGTAAAGAGACAGAGGAAGGGAGAAAGCAAAAGGGGTTGTGCATTGCTGGGGACACTTGAGGTGAATGTTTTGCGAATGGTCGGTAGATGTCTGGTTTGCTCTGGGGCTGATATCGACCTGCCCTCTCTCCTCCTCTGAACCTCTCTCTCTCTCTCTCTTTCTCTTTAGAGAGTCTAGCTTTCTCGCTTTGTTTCTGTCTCTTTTTCTCGCAAGCTTGCTACTTGAAAGAGAGAGAGAGAGAGAGAGACGTCGGGCTGTTCAACCCTGCCACCTCCTCATCGTCGTCGTCGACGTCGTCTCGTCGTCTTCTGCTTCTACCTCCCACCTATTCATTTTCTCTCTCTGTCTCTCTCTTTCTCCTTTCTTCTCTGCGCTCTGGTCGCCGCTAACCTTCTTCTTCTTCTCTCCTCTTCTCCCGCCCCATCCTATTTCTTTTTCGTTTTTTAGCGCCGGGGTGAAAAAGCCTGGGGGCTGATCTTCCTCGCGTACTTTCTTCTTTTTTATTTTTTCCTTCTTCTATTCGTTTCTGCTCCCGACGCCGGCGAAGGCGGTGATGCTAGTTTACGGTGCCGTGAGGAAGATATTCTTTCACTCTATCTCATTCTATCTCTCTCGTCTTTTCCCTCTGCCGCGGTGAATAATCGCGATCTTACAAGATTACGTTTATGCCGAGTTGTTATTCCGCTAATCCGCGAGCGAAGGAAAATTGCCTGGGGAAAACGAGGATCATGGCGAACTCGTTACTTTGAGCTCAAATCTTTTCTGCGTCTGCGTTCGTGCACCTCTCTCTGTGTTTATATGTACGTGTGTATGACTGTTATGAAGTTATGAATGTTTCTGCGCGTACGTGTGTTAACGTAGTATAGAAGCGGAGCTGATTTTCACGCTCGAAATCGTTCGCGCGGCTTTGCTCGAATGATTTTAGAGGAGAGCTGGCTTCGTTTCTTTTTCTGCTTGAAAGAAACGAGAGATAATTCGGGAGGTAGAGGAACGTGGAACGGGTAAATACTGAGGCAAAAATTGATGGCTTTTGTACGAATATTTTCCTTTTTTTTCTCTTGGGATTAAAAAAAAAAAAGGAATAGCTATCCAACTTGCATAGCGGATATTATTTTGATTGTGTCGCAATAAAAATGATATTTCAAACGAAAAATAAATCGTCATATTATATCTGCTATCGTTTCGCTAAATTGCAGTCGACCTAAGTGACTTTGGAAAACGATATAATTACAAAAAATTCACAAATTATTCAAATATCAGTAAAATATAAGTAAAATGTGTTTTAAAGTATCGTGAAACTTAACATTTTTAACCGACGCTTTAGCAAAGATTACGAGATAAAAAATTAAAAAACAATCTTCGTATTTATACTACATACCTTATAAGAAATTTAAAGTAATCATTGCCAAGTAGCTACTACACGAGTATTAATTATCGCGATAACTTACCAGTCCTTATCCACACACATGAGAGCTAGCGCGAAATAGTTTACTTCCTCCCCGCCTTTCTACTGTATTGTTTAACTTCGCACAAACTGGTATAAAGTACGAATTAATTGATTATCAAGCAAAAGGTAATATTTACGTAGTAAACGAGTCTCATATTCATAATCCTACTTGGAAAAGTAAACCTCTATTAGCAATTAAATTAAAAAAGTTTCCAACGTAATTAAGCTGGATGTGTATACGCATCTTACTAAAAGATAAAAAAAAACGCATTTTTCTCTCTCGCAGTCACATTCGTGTTCGGTTATTCTTTAAATTATTTTCTTGCCTTAATTATTATTTTTTTTTTATTTATTTTATTTATTTATTTTTTTTTTTTGCTTCGTTGTTTAAATTGCAATTTCGCTTAAAAGCTAATGTACCGACGGTTCTCGCGTCAAAGGCTTAACGGTTCGGTTTATAGTTCGAGCGAGCTCTCGCGCGTACGCGTGGATGAAGAAGAAAAATAAAACGGAGAAAAAAAATGGGAAGAAGAAAAAAAGGAAAAATTGACAAAGCCACCGAGAGAGAGAGAGAGAGAGTGAGAGAATTATTCAAGTTTTTTTCCACTCGTTTGAATACGTCTGTCGTTGTACGATGTATATATAAGCTTAACGCGCATTCTTCTTTATTTTTTCGTACCCGCGTGTAATCATGCGGCACGGGAGTAAGAGGAGGTAAAAGAAAACAGAGAGAGAAAAAAAGCGCTCGATTATCGATCGATCGATTATCGTTAACATCGCTGTGGATTAACGTTACGACTCGTTTTACACTAAAAGTCCACGCGTTATTTATCGTTGAAATCGTTATTCTTCTTTTACGATCGCCAAATTCCGCGGGAGTTGCTTTATTTTTTTCCGCGAATAAAAATGCTTAGACAAGGTCGGGCACGGGATTTATTTCGGGAGAAGGCAAAGTCATCGATGGCGTGCGTCGTAGTCTAGACTTTGCAAACACACGTATCATCGAGCTTTATTCTCCTTTGTCGTTGTGCTTTTGCGTTTGAGCAATAGCTTAAATATAACAATTGCTTTTTTTCCTCCTCTTTCTATTTATTATAACAAGGGAGAGAGAGAGAGAGAGAGAGAGAGGTGGGAGGGAAAGGAACGATGCTCTTTTGATCGAAGTATTAAGGAATTTATGAGGGAGTGAAGAGGGGAACGTACGGGCGAAACTTTTTATTCCGCTGGAATGATTATGAATGAAGATGGAACAGTTGCTCAAGAGTTACTTTCGTACGTCGAAGAATGTTCGCGAAGAAGACGTGCCTTAATTATTTTCTCCTTTTTTTTTTTCGGCATTTCAAAAAGTATTTATTGCGTATACCGATCCATAAACTTTTAAAACAAAACGCGTTTATATCTCAAAGGCACAAATGAATAAAATTTTCATGTTTTTAAATGGTTAATTCGAATCGAAAGTTTAGACATCGGATTTTTAAAACATCCGTTCTCATGTTAAACTTAGACATTTACGAATCTCCGATAACGATCTACAAACTTAGCGACTTGTTTTTTTTTTTTTTTTTTAAACTGTGTATGAAAACAATCGCTTTTACAAACAGTTATATCATTTAAATAATTGAACGGTGTTATGATAACTTTTCCGTTACCGGTAGTATTATCTAACTTTTTTTTCATTTTCAACGTAGAACGATGGATATTAATATTCATAAGTACGCGTAATTTTAAAGACAAAAAAATCGGCGAGAGCTTGCGTATGGTATAATTCCTCGAAAACCGAAGCTTCGTTTGTAATAACAAAAATGACCTTATTATACAGCCGTATACATTAGGGAAATCTAAACAAGGACGAAATTAATTTAACGATCCGAGCCAAAATATCTTGATTACTAAACTCACTTCTTTTCCTTCTCTCTTTCTTTCTCACTCTCTCGTTTTCGTATCGATCTTTCTATTCAAATTTACTCGACTCGTGCGCGCACACGTCATTCCTCGACTTCCGGTGTGTGTATGTGTGTGTGTGTGTGTGTATATGTATGTGCGTATGTGTATATATAAAATCTCAATCGCTTCATCGAATATACTCTCCGCTAAAAATAGATCATCCATGACCGGCAAATCGTTCTGCTTCTGTACTACGGATAAAAGGCAAACGTTGCGCGATCGTTCCTTTTTCCACGCTTCGTTTCATTTATAATAATCGACGTCTCTTGTCGTCTTTTTTTTTTTTTTTTTTTTTTTTTTTTTTTTTTTTTTTTTTATATTTTATAATAACGCACAACTTTGATCGAGGATAAATTAATGCGTTATATCGACTTTTTCGAGATTTTAAAACGTTTTATAAAATTAAAAATTAATATAAAAATTTGGTTGGTTTTATTAAATAGAAAAATGCAATAATTTTATGTAAAGATTTGAATTTCATTTATTTAATATGATTTATTTAAAATTTTTATTAATTTTTATTATTTTCATTTATGTTTCAGGTAAATTTCGAAAATGTAATAAGTTTGTTGAAAATAATCTTCAAAAAATGTAAGTTTAGCGTATAATTTAAAAATGAAAATTTATTAAAATTTTATTGATTTTATTTATTTAAAACAATACGATTCAGAGTTGTCTAATTAAAACTAGATATTTTTGTATTCTGGTTTTCTCATAAATTTTTCAATCAAATCGAGACTACTTTACAAGTATAATAAAACATCATGCTCAAGACAATGAATTCAATAATTCTTTCTCTATAGTTAAAATGAGATGCTTGAGAAAAAAAAATGTTTTTTAAACTGATTTATCGCTCTAAAAATGTTCCACGCATCTCATTCTCTCACGAAAAAGATATTTCGACATAAGCTCGTCGACGAACCATCTTTTATGAAATTTAACGTCCCTTCAAATACAATAAAACAAAAAAGGAATAAAGAGAGAAAGAGAGAGAGAGAGAGAGAGAGAGAGAGAGAGAGAGAGAAAAAGAGAGAAAAGTCGAATACAAAACACGAACTAGTAGTGGTAAAGGATAAAAGTGGCAGGAGTTCGCAGCGTCGCATATACATCATTCAGGCAACTCGCTTATACAATATACATTTAAAACTAGCAAGAGAGAGAGAGAGAAATATGTAGAAAAAGAAGAGCGAAATAAAACGTGAGGTATGTGCCTACGCAGTTAGCTACGGATGGTCGAGGCGCGTTCGACCGTACCAAAAAGAACAACGAGGCATTTGTTGAGCCAGCAGCGCATATATATATATATATATATATATATATATATATATATATATATATATATCGAAGCGACAGCGCACTGGTGTACGTACACGTATGGGTACTTGAACGCGTGCGTTATACACATATAGGCGCCAGGGTTTCGCGTCAAAAAGTGTCGGAAGGAGGATGAAGAGGAGAAGAAGGAGGAGGGGGTAGGATTAATGGGGAATATGTAAATGGGCCATGAAGGAGACGAGTGAACGAAGAGAGAGAGAGAGAGAGGGAGAGAGAGAATCGTGGAAGAGAAGGTGGTATGCTAATTTATTCGCGCTCTGTCGTCGCGAACTCCTGCGCTACTATTGCCGCGCTCTCTTACTTCCAACTTCTACACTTAAATGTATTATAAATGTTCGTCAAGCCCGTTACACTTACATATACATGTATGTGTACTAAATGATCGAACACGTACGCGCGCGCGCGTGTGTGTGCGTGTGTGTGTGAGCACAGGTACGGGGAAAATATTCGATTAAGTGTAGAAACAAATACTCGAAGACTGAAATTATCATAAACACCGGGAAAGTCAAAGTAGAGACGAAAAAAAAAAATAAAAAAAAATGTAAGGAGGATGAAAAGGCCGAAGAAGAAGAAGAGACGCGTTTATTGGATTAAGCGGATTTCAATTTTATGCGACGCCAAAGAAAAAGAGAGGTAGAGAAAGAGAGATAGAGAGAGAGAGAGCGCAAATGAGCTGTTTTGCCGCGCGATTGAAAAAGCCCATTATTCAAATGTCGTCGGCGTCCAAGATATAGAAGGGGCAGAGAAAAGAAGAAGTTTCTTTGTTTCGATTCGCCGATGCCGTTAAATGTCGCGTTAATTCCTCCTTCTTCCAGTCCCTTTCTCTCTCTTTCCCCTATATACTTATTCTTCTCCCTTTCTTTTTTTGTTTTATCTCACGGTTTGGCACTTTTTACGTGATTTTACTTTTTAATGCTCCCCCCTCCTTCCGGATACCCTCGGGAAGGACGAACTGATTGTTATTCTATGATTTTTCTCGTGTTTTATTTATTTATTTATTTATTTTTTTACTTTATTCGCATTTCTTTGCGATCGCCGCTCGATTCGTTTGTTTAGTGACTTCGATTCGGGTTAGCGATGCCTTTTTAAGGGAATTATAATGGCTGATTGTTCTTTTATTTTTATACGTTCCTTTTTTTTCTCTTATTCTTCTTCTACTTCTTTCCTTTTTGGTATTGTTATTATTATTTTTGGAGACTCTCTGGGTTTTTCGGGGCATAATTGCATTTTATAGCGTCGTAAATTATTTGATGTATATTATACAAAACCAATTAATGAAATTCCGAAGGACGATCTTTTGGACATTTCGAATATAATGGCTTTTTAGCGCACGAATGTAAAGTAATTTTATCGTGTGACGCGACGGTTTCCGATCGTTTCATAATGTAAAATCCTTGTGTTTTATTAACAATTCGTTCAGTCCCTACATCGAGAGTATTTTTAAACTTTAATAACGATTTCGATTGAGCACAATATCCATCGAAATAAAATAAAGTTGATTTTTCGTTAAACAATAAATGCAATCAGAGTTAATAATATTAACATTTCGTACTTTTCATAAAAAATTATTCAAATTATATTGTTTACAAAATTGTTTACGAAAAAAAAAAAAATTACGATTTTTCAAACCAATAAATCATAAGAATAATTACGCGAAGATTTGCTTTAATAAATTATCGCGACGAATGAATAATAACCTTGGCGTGTATGCAAGAGTCTCCGGCAATATATAGGGAGAGAAAGAGAGAGGGAGGGAAAAAAGAAAGAGCGCGCGAGCGCAAGAAACTTCCATCATTACCGAGAATCGCCGCTACTTGTGTCATTTCACGTTAATAAACGCTTCCTCATTCCCGATATAGAAATCAGCGCGATAATGGCCAAGCGTTACACACACACACACATTTATAAGCAGACTATCTCTCTCTCTCTCTCTCTCTCTCTCTCTCTCTCTCTCAGTTTCTTACTCGCTCTCGGTTAATATGCAATTCGGCGAAACTCATTCCGTGGGTTTATTTTATTGGCGCACCCAGCGAGAGACGAATTATGCAAATTTTAATAAAAGATAAAGAGATCGAGAGAGAGAGAGAGAAAGAGAGAGAGAGAGAGAGAGACAAAAAGACACGTTGCGCTGCTGTTCGTGTACTGTATGTATATTAATTCGTGCACAGCATAGCGGGAGAAAAATACGAGAGAATTTCGTTAAAGTATATAGTAATAATAGTGAAACATCGTAACGATCGAAGGAGAAAAATATGAAGAATAAAGGTGCATTAGCGAATTCCATTTGTAAAATTTTTTGTTATTTTTATTTTTTCGTTATCTCGTTGAATTGTTTCTCTTCTCTCTCTCTCTGTCTCTTTCTATTCGCGAAGCTTACGAAAACGAAACCGAACTGCATTTTATTTTTTCTCGTTTTTCGTAAATTATTGAAATGCACGATAAAAATTACGACGGGCCTTTTTGCAAAACTCTATTCGTATATTTTTAAATTTATTTCACGCGCTGCTTCGGGGATTTTAAAATATTAAATGTAGGTTATAAAAAGAATTAGGAGAAAGGGTTATCTCAAAGGCGGGGAAAAGAAACACCGAGAGACAGAGAATAGAATTAAAAAAGATAAAGGACTGGATTTAAAAACGTTTTAATTGGAGCTGAACGTCCACTTAAAAAATATGCTGTATAAAGTACTTAAAAAAAATGTAAGAAAAAAAAGTTGAGCTAAAGTAATAAAAGAAGATTAATAATGGGTATTAAAAATGTTTGAAAACTAAAGCGTTTAATCGAACAATTTTAAATCATTGAAAGCGAAAATTCATTTAGTAATTTTATATTCAAAGTATTACTTTCAACTTAAAATAAATTACCTTTTAAAGTACGTAAAAATAAAAAATTTTAATTTTACATTTTTATTAAAAATTGAAAATTAATTCTGTAAATGAGCTTTTAACAAAGTCACTTGTATATATATCTAGTCGCATAAAAGGTTGAGAGAAGCCGATTTATTTTTATGCGAAAACATTTGCTTTATAATAAACGGGTGGACAAATTTAACAATAGAAGTGAACCAGTTTTCGGTTAATTTCAACCAAATTTTCCAACTTTCATCCTCTCGTAAAACTAACTTCCCACTCACGTAGTGGAAAAAAAAATCTATGAAACAAAACGGGAATGAAGTCAAAGAGAAAAAGAAGAGCGCTCGAACAAAAAACAACATTAACTCTTTCGAATCGAGAAGATAAATGGAGATCGAGAAACGAGAGCAAGAAGCGGAGAAGAAAAAAGAGAGAAAGAACGAAACGTAAAAGTCAAAAGAAGAAGAAGACTAAGAAGAAGATGAAGAAGAAAAGAAAGAGGAAGAGGAGGTTGAAGGATGAAGAGTATGGGAGGAGGCAAGAATAAGAGAAGAGAAGAGAAAGAAACTGGACAGAAGCATGGAATAAGAGAAAGAGACAGAGAGCGGGAAAGAGAGAACGAGCGGTAACAGTCCGCTTCCGCCGGTGAAATATAATTCCGCGCACATTCACGGTTGGATAATCCTCGCGTTCGCTCCACATGAAAACTTATTACGGCGCTGCTGACTGCCCAGCAGCAGCAGCAACGGCAACGGCTCGTCGGTATCTACCCGAGAGCGCAGCCAACGTTTTTTCCCTCTTGTTCTCTCCACTTCAGCGCCGAGCATGACAAGAGCAATTACATTTTTAAATTACGTTACACGATATTAAGCCCTCTCTTTCATTCCACTTTTGGCTCTCTCTCTCTCTCTCTCTCTCACTCACTCACTCGCTCTTTTACTCGCTCATTTTTTTCGTTTCCATACGCACGTCTGTGTATGTGTGTGCGTGCGGCTAACGAACGAACGGACCAACGCCAGTCGGAAAATAAAAGGGATGGTGGTGGTGGATGAATGAAAAAGAGAAAAAACAAACGGGGATGGGCACAAGGGGTTAAAGTAGATAGATAGAGATAGAGAGAAAGAGATTGGTGGCTCCGAAGTTAAGCCGCTCTCGCGTTTTTTTCCGCGAGCTGTCCCTCTCGACTCTTGTGTAACTGTGTGTATACGTATATGCATATACGTAAGCGTATATAAGCGGAAATTTTTTTTCTCTATTTTCTTTTTTTCTTTCTGCTTTTGCTCGACTCGTAGATACGAATTTTTTATACCACGGTCTGCTTCTTTTCTTCTCGCGCAGTTTTAATAATTTGCCCTCTGGGCATGAAAATTTCTTTTCCGCTGGAAAGAGAGAAAGAGAGAGAAAGAAAGTCTTATTAATTCGTCGTTACCGCTTTCTTTCCGTGCTTTATTTCTTCGCTCGCTGCCGAGATCTCTTTTCTTCGGTTGCTTTATTTTTTCCCCCGACTAATTTTCTTATTTATATTCAGCGCTTGGGTTATTTGTACTGTTACTTTTCTTCCGCTTTCTCTCTCTCTCTCACTCTCTCTCTCTCTCTCTCTCTCTCTTTTTTTTTTCTTTTCGTTTAACTTTATTTTGTTTGCCTTCATCGCTAAGGGTGTAATGAGCATTTGGTAAATTAATTAATAAACAAGTCAGAAACGGTAAAAATTGAGGGAAAATTAATTCCAATAGAATATTCTATATAAACGCGTTCAGCTTACTTATTGACTTAAGAAAAATGTAGGTACAATTGAAACAATGACGAAGTTTTTCCGTGAATATTATTCTTATGCCAATAGAAATTTATTTGCATTGAATATATATTCATTCAACTTTAATTTCTAAAATATATTTACTTATAACGTTTTACGTTTAATTAATAATAGAATTAAAAAAATATCTTATAAAATTATACTTTTAACATTCAAATAAATAAAAAAAGCAGCAACAATTAGGCCTTTATATCTTTAATCAATTATAATAAAAAATCCGTCATCATGTATTACGAGCCGAGCAATTCAAGCGTTGAATATATTAACCAAACCAAAATCATTCTGTCGCTTTCGAATTATCGAGAACGTAACGACACCTCAATCCACGAACAATAGAATGCATAGAGAGAGAGAGAGAGAGAGAGAGAGAGCGGATGCATTTTTTACGCTTACGCGCGTACAAGCGGTCGTTCGCACATACCGCTGGCGCAATCGGAAGTCGCGGCTCGTGCTCGTACGACACACCGGAAAGCGAATATCGAATACGCCGAAGAGAGAATGAAAAGTAGAGGGGGAAGAGTGGCGCCGTCGAAGCAATGAAAGATAATCAGCGGCGATCGCGCTTTGTGCGCGCGCGCACCTATAGAGCGTGGCTCTCGGATTTCGGTTACAAATTAGCCGTCGTTGCTCCGATTTCGTGAAACTTTAGCGTTCCCTCAAAGACGAAACGAGAGAAAGAGAGAGAAAGGGAGAGATAGATACATAATGGGTGGATTTTTATGCGGAAAATTTATATTTTTGATGATGACTTTTATTAGCAATTAGGAGCGATGTACCCGCCTGTGATCTTGGCGGAGACTTTGTGCTCGAGATGGCAATTAATATATAATAATGCGCCTCTTAAAAGTGGATTGTAGTAAATTAATATTTCGGATTTTTATGTTGTATTTAATATTTCTTTCATATATTGATAGAAGATTATTATTCCGGAATATAATTTGAAAGTTAGACAAAAAAAAATCTATTTATAAATAGTAGTTATAAAAAACGTTGCTTTATTCGTGAAACTATTGGAAAAGAATGTATTATTATATTATTTAATCGACTTAAATCAAACAATACAAATTGTTTAGGTTTAAGTCTTGCAGATTTATGCAAGTATCGTCAGGAAAAAAAATAAAGAAAAAAATTAATAAACGCGTTTAAAATCCGCGATATTCCATCCGACAATGTTAACTCAACGCACAAAACGAAACACACAATGCTTAATTCTTTCCGCGCCGCGTATACATAAATCCTTTCACCCGCGTTTTTTCGCTTACCCTCTCGGAATAATTCACGCAAAGAGCATTAGCAACGACGCGCGATAATTCGCGTATAATAAAAAAATACAAATCCACACACATACACATGTATACCTATACGCGCGCGTAGCTAATAAGCACGAAGCAAAACGCTTACCCTCTTTTTACTTCTCGCGCTTTCGTGAGAGAGTGAGAGAGAGAGAGAGAGAGGGGAAGAAAAAGAGATGCTACTCAATTAACGCCGTTAATTTAACGCTGAAATCCAATCAGTCAACGCGAGTGAGTGAGAGAGAGAGAGAAAGAAAGAGAGGGCGCAGTTTCAAGACTATACCACCATACCCTCGTTGAAAGCTTTAATCGCTTCGCAGTATCTTATTTTTTCTCTCTTGAAAGAAAAAAAAGCTTTCCTCGCTACCTGTATTATGACCTTCTGTCTTTTACAAAGCTCGCGTTATACACTGCATAATTCGGGCAACGAAATTTTTTTCTACTCTTTTGAAAATAACAACCGGCGCGTTTGTTTTCGTCCACCTCGTCATTAGAATTTTCGCATCGCGATGCTGCCTTATCCTTTTTTTTCTGATTTACTAAAAAAGAATAGAAGGGAGAACGTAGAAGAGAGGATTTTACTCTCTTTTTTTTAATTTTTTTTCTCGTTCGTTTATTTCTAAGCGAGTGAGTGTTTGTGTATGTGTGTGAGTGTTTGAACTGTCAGGGATAGATTTGAGTGTAGATGAGCGTATGGGAGTGGTAATAGGAGTCGTTTGTTGCTGCTAACGCAATTATTTCGCCGATTGATTGGAATCTTTTTTAAAAAGGATTAGAGAGAAATTTACTCGTCTAGAGCGAGGAGTAGCGTGTAGAGTGACTTTGAAATGTTGGATGGGCAAATTGTCGAGTAAATTGAGTTAATGTTAATTTGTGTATAACTCAGTCGAGAATCGTTTGAATTAACGTTGTTTTTGTGTACACCGGATTATTAAAATTTTATTTAAAATACTACGTTAAAAAAATGATTTTAATTAACGCTTGCATGTTTTTTTATCCGATAAACATATCTGTATTCGTATAATTATTTGACAGGAGGACTCGCTTGTTTTTCTGAAAAACTTTGCCGCGCGTGAAACAATTTACCATTTACGCGGTACAAATAATGCGTCAGCCAAAGAAAATCGATACAAAAGCCAAGCTACGCGCATTCGATAAACGTCGCACCGAGTAAAAATCACTTACTCGCTCGCTCGACAAGCTCTCACACCACCGATGCCGAACTTACAACGGCAATATGTCCCAAACAACCGATAACACTTCTAAACAAGAGGAGAAAACTCGCCTCCGAGGAGAAAGAAAATAGCAAAAAAACAAGGAGAGTAAGAGAGGGAGAGAGAGAAAAAGTAAACGAGTAAAGCTCGGGTCGTGATCTCCCAAGCGAGGAAATCAATTACATTCCATCAAGCGTCCTTACACAGCGGCGTGTCGACCCTTTCTCCTCCCTCCCTCTCCCAGTCAGCTCTTTGCGAGAGCAAGTGCAATCGTCGCAACGCTTTCACCCAGCCGAAAATCCTCCCTCGAGCTCTTTCCGTATATGCGTCCTTCTCTCTCTTTCTCTCTCTCTGTTTCTCGCGGATAGGAGGGACCGCAAATTGAATGAAGAGAAAGAGAAAAAGAGAGACAGAGAGAGATAGTATACGGAACGGACGAAAACGACACATCGGTCGAGCGCTCGCGCGCGCACATACACCGGTGGCTGCCTCCGCTGATTTATTGCCGGACGAAAAAGCAACCGGGCACCGTCGCGCGCATAACCGTTTCGCTATTGTGTTTTTTCGTTTATACCCACGATATTATGCGAGAGTAAGAGAGAGCGAGAGAAAGATGTCGAGCAATACGCGTTTATAAACCGATCGCGCTTTTTCTGTCTGTCTGTCTTTCTCTCTCTCTCTCTCTCTCTCTCTCTTTCGCTCTCTCTCTCTTTCATTCCGAATGCAGCTGTGCGCAAATATGGGATTTTGCGCGAGCACAGATTTTCCGGGACGTTAAAGGGAGGAAAGGGGAAGGTAGAACGGGTGGACTGTTTGTTGGAAATGCGCGAGGTTTTTGTGTAAATGCGGAGGCAGCGATTGATATGGGAAATCATTCCGTATAGAATCGTGCATTTTTTCTCTCTCTCTCTCTCTCTCTCTCACTCACTTTTTTTTTTCTTTGTTTTTTTTCCCCTCTGTTTTACTCTTTTCTGTTCTGGCGTATGTGTAATCGAAAGGTTCAAATTTTAATTGTTGCTTTTGTGCGTAAGGACGGAGCTTTAATATTTAACGTGAATTTAAATTTTTAATCGATATTCGTTCGTTGATAAAATACATATTCAAAAATTTTATATGGAAATGGATTTTAGCTTGGAAATAATAATTTATACTAATAAAGTTAAAAAATTATTTACGTTCGGTATAAATATTTTTCCATCGAACTATCGACGTCTCGCTAAAATATTTTCTATTTTCATTTATTAACAAAAATTTTAACGATCGCGATACTTTATCCAATTACTCGAACGATCGCAGATACATGTCATACGTATATGTATAAATAAACGTGCGTCATCGTAATTTTTATTTCTATATATATTATATGTACCATAAATATATCGAACGTCGACGCCTCGCTATACTCTACCCGTAAAGAAGCTAATTAATGTGTTAGACCATAACAATTAAACGCGCAACGTTTCACAGATATAAATTAAACCTCTATCGATTAGCTGTAACGAGGTTCCAACTCGAAGGGGATGTAAAACGTACACGTGCGAGCGCGCGCGTTCTGATACGTGGGCAAATTCTCCTATATATATATATATATATATATATATATATATATATATATATATATATACACACGGAACGTCGTATAATAGAGAGAGAGAGAGAGAGAGAGAAAGGGGAAAGACATCTAAAAGCTTCGGGGATCTCCCTTTTATCGCCATCGTAATTGTGAAAATGACGTGTCCGTGTTTACTCGCTGTGTATATAATTTCGCGGACGCATATACGTACGTATGATTGTTTCCGTCTTCGCAGCTTTTCTTTGTAGAATTTTGCTTTCAAATTTACTTGATTGTCCTCTCTGTATGTGGGTGTATAAACATATATTTTAAAACATATTCTAATTTAAATTTCAGGCGTCAAACTGTGTATAATTGCTCGATTCAGATGTAAATGAGCGCTGAATGAAAATTTCCCCGCGTTAATCGAAACTCGTGCATTTTACGATTTATTTGCGGTACGACAAACACGAATTTTCGAAAAATTATCAAATACTTTTTGCAAAAAAGTTTTGTTATTCTTACCGAAAAGAAAAAAAAAAATAAGATGTTAATGCAACATATCTTAAAAATAAATAAAGCACTCAAAGCCAATGGTAAATAGTCGATGTAAAAAGAAAAAAAAAAGAGCGGTTAGCACTTGCTCGATTTTCATGCAAACTGGTGAAAAATCCAATAGCTGGGGCAGAGAAGGGCATTCACCCAATTTAAGAATTCCAGTCTGGGAAAAAAGCCGCAGCGCGTATAACCGAGAAAAAGCGCCATGTTATAAACAAGAGTGTATACATGCGTGTATATATATATATATATATATATATATATATATATATACACAAGAGGCAAGCGTGTCTCGTCCGCAGACACAATAAACATCCTTGCGCTCGCGACAAGTACGAAAGCAATATAAGGCCAGCGGTGAGTTTGCTTGCGCGGCTTTTATGAAAAATTCAGAGAGTCTTTTTCGCCGCGAAAAAATTCCTATGCAAATAAACGAGTAAATAGCGAGGATGTAGCTTGTATTCTTACATTGGAGAGAAAGAAGCGAAACGCGAAAGAGAATAAAAAAAAAAAGAAGAGACGGAAGGGAAAGATGTATGGAAACGGAAAATAACGAGGCGAAAGAAACGAGACACACACACACACATACACACATAAACACATGCGAAAGAGAGAAAGGAGAAGAAGAAACGGAAAGAAAATACTCGATTTAACGCACGAAAGGAGCAACTCTGTCTCTTCCCGAGTTTCTCTCGAATAGACTGAGAGATTGGTTGGTGGTACATCGGAAAAAAAGAGAGAGAGGGAGAGAAAGAAAGTCGGAGTAAAGAATAGAATCGCATTCCCGGCAATAATCGAAATTCTGCGGTCATTAAATTCTACGGAAATTATATAGATAATAATGCGGATATTATATAGACGGGCAATTCGACGAAGTTGATGTTTTTAAACTCGGACTTTATTAACGATCAAACGACGATATTGCTTTTTTATTAACTTCGTGATCGAATGACGATCATCATCGTAAAATGCTGCATCTATATAAATCTGTAGTTATTCAATTTATCAAAAGAGATAAATTTTTTAATCCATCATTCTCTCTGAATATTTTCCTCTGATATAAACCAATATCGTTTAATTTTTAATCACAAAAATAAAAAATCAAATCACCTTGCTGGAGAAAATTAATTTCAAGTATACAAGAATTCCTTCGCATTTTTTCATGCGATTTTTTCATCACCGAAAAAATGAACACAGCAAGAAGTTTGTCTATCTCTCTCGTCATTATCGCGCTTCTTTAAATAAAAAAAAAAAAAAAAAAAAAAAACTTCGTGGGGTGCGAGAGGAGCTTTTGAAAAATCGACGGGGCAGATGACTGCGACGAATTTGTATATGTTTGTGCGTGTGTGTCATCGTTCCCTTCCTTTATTCCTTTTGTAGTCAGCTATCTTTCTTACTCACTTACTCCCTCGTCTGCTCTTTATCCTTCTGTGTCTTTCTGCTTTTTAGAGATTCTCTCTTGGGCGAGCTTTATTTTGACAAGGCGAGAAGTTTAAATGACGAAGCTTTGAGCGAAGCAGTCACGCGTTAAGAAAAATGAGCGAGTAAACGATTTCGTTCTTCCTTTTTTTTTCTTTTTGTACTTTCGACTCCTCTCCTTGCTGTCTTTTTGTTAGGCTGCCATTGTCCACGGAAAGGAAAATATTTACGACGCTTGTGGCAATCTCTTTTGAAAAGTTGCCGATCGATGCTTATTGTTTATTTAGTAAACGACGCCTTTGAAGATCGGCTTTTTTGATCTCGCTGCGACAACGTCAACTTATAAAATATACATTAATTCATCGAGATGAAAAAAAAAAAAAAAAAAAAATTAAAACTTGCGCGAAAACGTTATTATTGTTCATTATTATCATTCGATGTGAAAGAAAAGCTCGCTAATTAAACCTATCGATTCAAAATTGTAACGACATATCGAACAAGAAATATACGTATAGAAAATCCATCCGGCGCAGCTGCATTATTGCACGAAGAATAAACGCTAATACCGAATTGAAAAGGAAAAAGGTAGTCCATTGATTTCCGCGAGCGCGGTAACGAAGATGTAATCAGTCCTTCTTCTCGACGTCTCTGAAAGCCCGACAGCGGAAAGAGAGTATTGATGAAATCACTCGGTCTGTATATGTATACATAAAAGCCGTTGAAAATCGATAAGGTATGGAAAAAAAAGGAAAAAATATTTTTTTCACCCCCCCCCCCTCTCTCTCTCGCTCTCTCTCTGTCGTTCGCGCGCCGGCAGACATCGAATTAGCGCCATGGCAATTTCAAAGAAGCCTCTGGGAACGTTCGAGCTCATCTCGCAGCGACTAGAAATTAAAGCGATGAAAAATCTATTTCCACGTCGATGAATTCCTTCCTCGTGGTTTTCGCGTGTATGCGTATAATATACGAGTAACTTTTCTCGCTTCTTCCAGTATATACACACACACACACACACATATCGATATACATTAGTTCGCGCGTATTTACGCTCGCTCGGTTAAATTAATCGAGCCGCGAGTTTTTTATTAACGCGTATAACAATCTCTCGTGCCTTGGCCAAGATTAATAATACCTCATCGTAAAAAGGAGAAGAAAAAAAAACAAGTCGGGGGAGGCGAAGGCGCGAATATGGAAAGCGTAAGTTGGGGTCGCACTTTCAAGTGGAGGAGCAAGAGAGAAGGAGAGAGAGAGAAAGAGAACCGGTCGACCCTGAGCTTTTTGCGCGTCGCGATAATTTTCTTTGTGCGATGCTTCCCCAGTATACACACACACACATACACACACACACATACACGTACACAGACACGAGCGCGTGATAAAATGCCGCGGGTATGCGTGTGTTTTACGCTTGGGATGTGTGCTGCGATGGTATTTTTCTCCCTGATAATACGGAGAATGGAGGGATTTTGTTTGCGTTATCTCGGATATACTTTGTACGAGGTCTTTTTAAGTGATACGTGATTACGGTTTACGGTAGTTTATATTTAACGTATTTTAACGTCATTTTTTTTTTTTTTTTTTTTTAATTTTATTCGACTAAACTTCAATTTAACTTCGTTTCTTAGTAATTTAATTTTCAAGATAAAAATTTTTTTTGATTATTTATAGAATCAGTTACGAAAAGCAATAAAATGATAAATAAATAGTTTTATAATAAAATATTTAATAATAGGAATCTTTTACTAATTACTTTATTTTGTTGAAATACTTACAAAAAAAAATTTGCTAAATTCGCTGTATCACTTATTTTTATTTCGCATTTCTCTTTGTGTTGATCGCATGTAAACGCGACGGGAATATATCACGATGACTAGCGAAAATTATAGCCCGTAATGGACCGCAATCGCTATATTTTGAGCTTTAACGTGTAATTTGGTATTTTTCTTATATGCTTTTACGAGTCATTTTCCTTTTGTTCGTACGAACGAGATAATTTTATTATTTTCCGTTGGATTCCGTTTCTTCTTTTCAGATAATACGCGGTTCAAAATTGCTCCAAGTGAATTTTACGATACGCTTTCCTTAAAATTGCTGCTACTGTAATATTTAAACGGAAAATCGTCTTTTATCGAAACGTAAAAGTAAAAAAAAAAAAATCTAATGCTTTTATCTTTAATTTCTAACCTACAAAATACAATTTACGATATAATAAATGTTAAATCAAACGCATATTAATTATATACATCGCACCTTAACGTAAATTCCTACTCGGTAGAAAGAGGATTTAATCGCGAGGCGAATGGCAACCCTAAGATCTGCCCGCTTTGCATCTAAGACGGCATTTGCGTAACCTAATAAAGCCGCGCGACCAAACAATTAGCGCTCGTAAAGCTCCCGTGCGATTATGAACAAACACCCGTGGAGCCTAGCCTTCCTTTTAATACCTATCTGATTAATATTCAAAATTCTACTGAATTATAATTTATGTGCGTTTTACGCGTCGATATTTTCATATATCGAATCGAATATTTGATTTATCTGAATGATTTTGGCAATAATTGGTAGTAATTTTGGGTTAAATTTTATCGCAAAATGAATAGGATTAATCGATGCGTTGAAGTTAATTTAACTTATAACAAAGCAAATTAATCGTTTAAATAATATTTTCGTATAACTACTTTATGAGCATTAAATTTAATTACTTTCATTATTTATCAATTAATGATTAATATTAACGAAAGGGAGTTTATTTCAAACAAAGATTAGAAAAAAAAGCGACAATGATTAAACTTATCAGACCTGCATGAACTTAAATATAACCGGGTAAGGAAAAAATTTGCACCCTTTCTGAATTTCAATTTCAATCCCTGAACTCGATACAATACACGGAACGGTCTGTGTATCGTAAACAAGAGCTGAAGCGAGAGACGTTTCTACAGGACTGCGAGACAACGACGAAAGGACGATGGGTGTGTATGTGTGCACGCGTCGACTAGAGGGCGGCTTTGAGGGCAAAAAAGTCAAACCGGCACCGGTGGATTTGCATGCCGAAAATCTATTTTAAATAACAGATTCGCGGTGTACAGAGGAAAATAGAGACAGAGAGAGGATGAGAAGGAACGAGTTTCATCCTCTTTCACTCATCCCCTTAGGGGAGAAGGATTCTCTCAAGGAGCAACGGCACAGCAGTCGACCCCTAAAAGAGAGATAGAGAGAGAGAGAGAGAGAAAGAGAGTGAGTAAAGCAAGAAGCAGTTTTCAGCCTAAAGGGAGAGAGAGAGAGAGATGAGGAAAGTACGCATCGTCGTCCTCGTCGTCGTCGTGTGATCTCTTCTCGCTCGGGAGGATACACAAGAGAGAGAGAGAGAGAGAGAGAGAGAGAGGAGAGAGCAAGAGAGCAAGAGAGAAAGAGAGAAAGAGAGTAACGCGTCGTCGCTCGAGCGCGTACCGACAAGGGGGAAAGTTTCCGTAGCTCGAGCTTATTTCCACGCTCCTTCCAAATATCTCTCTCTCTCTCTTTCTCCCTCTCGCTCCTTCCAACCCGGAGAATCGAACATGTGAGTACATGATCTGTGTTTAAGAGCCGCTCGGCCGGATTCCGAAATTGATTCGCGGCAGAGATGCGATATATGTGCGCGCATGTGTGTATGGGAGTATATACCGGTGTGGGTATATAACAGATCGAAAGACGAGAAAAGAGATACACTTTCTTCTTCTTTTTTTTCTTTTTTTCTCTCCTGGGGAGGAGGATATTGTACATATACGGCGATTTACTCGCGTGTAAGGTGAGCTAAAGTAGGTTTTCTCGAATTCAATACGAATTTCAATTATAGAAACCGATTCGTTTACTTATTCTTTATGAGTTTAGAGAATGCGAGAGCAAGTTTATTAGATTTATAAAATTGATGTTGTTTGAATTTTTTAAATATATTTTAACTGTTTATTTAAATAATAAACAATTTTTATATCAAAGAGTAAAATCTTTTCAAGAAACTTAAAAGGTGATAATTGTATTTTCGTAAATATAGGTATCAAAATGACAATAACAAGATTATTAATCGAGTATAGCACTTAGATATTTTGATAAAGATGATGTGTATACATCCATTATCTAACGAACCCTTGCTAAAGTGCTTCAATTTGACTTAATAGTCAACGTTTTAAAAGGCGTTACTATTCTATTAAATTCTAAAAATAAGTTATAAAAAAAAACAAAAAGAAAAGATAATACAATCCTAAAAGATAAACATTTTTTAATTATTTATAAAAAACCAAGAAAACAAATATTCTTTTCAATTACTTCCATTATCAAAAAAAAATCTGATGCAATCACTAACTCGAGAAAAAAGAGTAATTTCCAGTTAACAAAAGATTATATCAAAATACACGTAACACACCCAGCCAATAAAGAAGCCACTCTAAATAAAAAAAAAGAAAAAAAGGAAAACGTCCCCCTAAGTTACCATTCCAAAGGACACATCATAGCATCAGCAGCAGGCGTAGCAGTCGGCTACAAAATCAAAATGCAAAAAATGCTTCGCTTTGTTATAATCTCTCTCTCTCTCTCTCTCTCTCTCTCATTCCTCGACCCTACGTGTTTCATTCGCAGCAGCAGTTAGCAAAGCGACCCTTACCATCTCGCTGAAAGTGCGAAGAAGACGCGCGCAAGTTGTCCCTTATATCCCCCCCCCCTCTCACCTCACTTTCCCTATCTCAGCGGTGATGTAACAAGCCGAAGGGTCGTCTTCTTCTTCTTCTCTCTCTCTCTCTCTCCCTTAAACTCGCCACATTTCCCAAGACCTTGAAATTCTCGGGTGCGCTACACGGCCAGAAATCGCCGGCGACACAAGCGTGCCACAGGAGCAGGGAGGTAGGGATGAGAGACCAGACGTTGAAAAGGTCTATCTTGCTCTCTAAAGCAAAGCGTCGTTGTCTCTTTGTTTCCTGGCTTTATCCCTTGGATGCAAAGAGAGCGAGAGAGAGAGAGAAAGAGAAAGGAAGGAAGGAAGGAAGCCTTCGGACTTGGTTCATTCAAGCAGTAAGCTTCTCTTCTCTCTCTCTCTCTCTCTGTTGCTGTGCTCTCGAGTAATCTTGTTATTATACGGACGAATCTCGAATTTACCGAGACGAGGGCTCTATTAATGTTTGTTTTTCATCCAAGAGAGGAGGAAGAGGTTTCGGTTTACGTACGTATATACGTACGCATATACCGGTCTCGGCTCATCTCTCTTCTCGCGCATCCGTGCGTTAGAAATTCGCCAACTGGATTTCGTGCAATTTTCTCGCGCGTCTTTTTCGCATTCTCTTTTTTTTTCTTTCTTTCTTTCTTTTTTTTTATTTTATTTTTTTTTTTTTTTTAATTTTTCTCTTCTTTCTTACTTACGCCGTGCCGCTTTGACGCGCAATGAGGGTGACGATTACCGCTACTTTGAATTGATTAATTCTTCTTATTTTCCCTTTTATCGTCGTCTCTCTTTTTTCATCGTTCATTTGCCGCATCTCGCCGTCTCTCTCTTTCTGGCTTTCGAGTCGACTTGATACTTTGAAGGAGCTCGAGCAATTTAAAGTTACGTTCTTGAGGGGTTCTCCAGGAGGAGTAATTTTGTTCTTTGAGGGTGAGATTGGATGATCGGATTTGACGGTTTGGAGTTTGAATTCAGAGTTTTAGACGATTGTGGAGGTATTTTGGCTCTTTGTGCATCGATAATTGAACCGAAGGACTAAATAAGGCTTTGACTGGCTCAAACCGGTAAATTACCGAATTTTTAAAATTCTTTAATTTGGTTTGATTAATTTATAATAGAAATGAAATTAAAAAAAAAGAATAAAAATAATAACGTAAAACAAAACATTAGCTTCACGTATATATGATTAAATTTTCAAATATAAACTACGAAATTTTAAAATGGTAAATTTTTAAATAAAATTTTACGTAAACATTAACGTATTAAAAAGTGATTTTTTTGTTGCCAAATATTTGTTTCTGATTCTTTGTGCTAAAATTTACATAATACATTTAAAATTCAATTACGTATGAATTTAAAATAAAAATGGAACGGTGCCAAGTTTTTATTGTTGAGCGTTTCATTTTATTTCAAACATTAAAATATATTTTGGTTTCCATTATAAATTCAATTAAAAACTAAACGGCCCCAAAACATGCGATAATAAAATTACTATAAACCTACAAAACGAGACAAAATGAGTTTATTCATTCGAGCACTTTCGAAATACATAGAAAACAAAAGATCCGCAATCCCTTCGTGAAAATCGTAGTGTCGGAGTATAACAGCGGCAATGGTATGAAAAAAAAGGAAAATAAAATAAAAAAAAAAAAGAAAAATGAGTGAGGAGAGAGAGAGAGAGAAATACAGAAGAAGAACAAAGCGCGAAAACCAATCTCCATGAATTCCGAATAATTCCACGACTCATCGCTCCTCTGCACATATTCATTGTATTTATCCTGTCAGCGTCAGGCCAGGGCCGTCGCCGTCGTCGTGGTCGTAGTCGTCGCCTCTGCGCAAAACGAACAAGAAATATAATAACGAAAAAAAGACCGAATATATATGCGTAGAAAGAGAGAGAGATAGAGAGAGAGAGGGGGGGCAGGGAGGAGGGGAGACGGAGAGACGATCGGGCGTCGCATTATAATCGCGCCGTCGAGAAAAATCCGAGCGTTTTTTTTCTCTCCCAACATTTTCCATCATTTTCTCTCTCTCTCTCTCTCTCTCTGTTTCTCTCTCTTTTTACCTTCCCCACACCCTCGCATTTCCGGCGACAGGCGAAAAATAGAATACACGACTCGAGCTTTCAGTCACGCGTCTCTCTTTCTCTCTAAATTACGAGGAGAACTTTTCACTCGTGCTTTATCGAGCGAATTTTCCTCTTTCTCGCCTTTTCCTCGCTCCCCTCCTCTTCTCTCCGTACGTCGAAGAAATACACCACCCAGCGGGTCGTTACGTAAAAGCTTCTCGACTTCGATATGACGAGCTCGCGTCGTCTGTACTATAGTATATTATAAGCGTGTATAATTTACGAGAGGATTTATGTATAAGCGAGTGGAAGTTAATTTTAGGCTGCCGCTCGATGGTTCGTCGATAACACTTGCCAAAACTACGATTTTCTATTCTATTTATAGGTTTGCAAGCCCCGCGGATAGCCGAGAAACGCGAAGTACGTTACTTTAATCGAAGTAATGGGGTCAAATTATTATTTTCCTCGAATGCATTGCTTTTAAGCTCACTCGAGGATTAGTCAACGCTGTATGGTTATCTGGATTTGCATTTATGCCGTTGGATGAGTTATGTATTTTTTATTACGCCAATAAATAACGCGTTTTCGAAGAGAAGTTTTTTTTTCTTGGTGAAATTGTTCGCTTTGGTTATTTTCTGAAATATAATTTATAATTAATAAAATGAAAAATTTTACGTCCGATAGATTCTTGACTTTTCAATTCTTTTATGCATTATATTACGATTGCGTGAAAATAAGTTTTGTAAGCGACTTAACGTCGGAATTTCTTGAAGTAGAAGTTAATTCTCGTGTATTTTAGGTTTTATCAAAAGTTAAAATAGGATCAACCTCGTTAGAGTGGAAAATCACTTTGGAAACGATGTTGAACGTTCATAACGATTCTTTACGTTGAAGCGTTTAGGTACGTTTTTGAACGGGTTGATTCTGTTTCAATTAGCTTTTAAAATTTGAAGATGAAATTTATTGCTGTTATTTTTAATGAAATTTTTTAATATTTTTTTAAACTTGTGAAATATTTTTTTCAATATTATATTTAGTTAAGCTATTTTTAATAATTTTAGAACAAATGGTAACTAACCATCATTTAACATTTCGCACCGATTAAACATTTAAAAAAATAACAATCTCAATAGCCAAATCGATCGACGCAACATGAATCAAATTTAACAAGCTTGTAAATTACACAACAGGCGATACTTTTTTTATTTACATTAACGAATATACTATAAAGGATCGAATATGAAAATAAACGTATGAATATTTCAATTAATTAAAAGTCGTACATAAAACTGTAAAATTTTGATGGGAATTATCAAACTAATCCTTGTCGCTGAAGAGAGAAACTAATACAACAAGCGCAAAACAGCAGCGTCCTCGTGCTCTCGAGCTCTCTTACCGCGAATTCGACGTAACGTCCCAAAGCGTTGAGCGCGGGGCGTATAACTCCCGGACATAAATCCTCGCGCGAGAGCTGACGCGTATAAATTACAATAAATCAAGCCTTCTCCCGCGCATCTCTCTCTCTCTCTCTCTCTCTTTCTCTCTCTTTCTCTTTCTCTCTCTGCGCGCGCGAGAAATCTCAACAAATTTGTCCGACAATTAACGTTTCCCCCGTTTGTGCGTCTTCTATCTGCGCGTGTATACACACGCACGTACACACAAACACACACATACACAGTTAACAAACTCGAAACCCAAACTGTCTCTATCTCTATCCTTCTCTCGTAAACCTCATCCCGAGAGTTCGCGTGTATTCCTCGCATATAATCCGGCATGCAGTCGCTTTTACCCAGGAATTCTCGCGAAATTGACGTCCCTTGTTATTCGAATCGCGAAGCCCTTCTATACCCGTACCACTATTATTACTGCTCGTGCGCGGAGAAGAGAGAGAGAGAGAGAGAGAGAGAGAGAGATACGCGTCGTCGGTGTTACGTAGATAGTTGTGCGGTGGTGGTTGTGACACGTTCTGCGTGCGAAAAGGGAGAAACGTAAAGAGCGAGACCGAATGAGGAAGATAGGAAGGAGGCGATATAATCGGTGACGAGCAATATGGAGAGGTAAAAGAGATAGAGAGGAAGCGACGAAAGGGGATTTGCTCTACTCTGTGCTCACATCCTTTTTCTTTCTCTCTTTTTCTTTCTTACTCGTTCTCATGGATTGTATATTGTTGGATTTGGGACGAGCGTGAAAAGTAGCTGGAGTGTATTAATGGGATTCGAGCTCCTTGTAATACGATTCATCGATGGGGAAATGAGATTTTTTTCTCCAGTGAGAGAAAGAAAAGTAGAGTGTAGTTTTGAAGAATCGAACCTGGAAAATTGATTCTATTTGTTCGGGAAGTGTACCTAATGGCGTCATTAAATTTTGCGATATCTTGTCGTTTACACTTTTGAGAATTTTTTCTTTTCGTCATAATTACATCGTTTTTCAAGACTAATCGGTTTGAATAAAGAAAATTAAATTTTATATTACTTTTCATTTAAAAAGAACTCGATCGTTGAAAGAACTTTATGTTTCGTCGACATATGTTTTGGAAAAATAATTTCAAATAACGCACAATATACGATGAATCATGTTACAAATTTAATTTACTCTTATTGAAAGAAACCATTCAACAAATATGTACTGAATTTCAATCTACGAATAATCTTAACGTATTCCTTTATTATCTGTTTCAGGTGAGTTCACAGATATCATCGTATACGCGTCAACTGTCGTAAGTTTTAACATCCCTTAAACGAATAACAATAACCGCTTTCGTTCAATTCTAAAGCAATAAATTCAAGAACTGGAGATAAAGAGACACTTAATTTTTACAGAGTGCTACAAATTCCCTCCCCCCTCTCTCTGTCTCTCTCTCTCTCTCTCAGTGTCCGTTTGCATCGCACTGTAAAAAAGAATAAGAAACTCGACTTGAAAGTAGAGTCCTTGACATCGGAGGTGTACAACCATATTTTGACACGTACAATTGCATCTTTTGGTAATACGAGCACGGCACTAAACATTGTCCCCGTAATCATTCGAAAACCACACTTCACCTGGTTGAAAAATTCGCTTCCTCACCTTTCCATCTCGAGCAGCAAAAAAAAAAAAAAAAAAAAAAAAAAAACGAAAGGAATAAGAAAAGAAAAGAAAAAAAAAACCGCTCGACACCACAAAGGCTGTTATTATCTCTCCTCTCGCTCCCTGTGCATTAACGCCCAAGCGCTGACAAAGAATAAGAGGAGTAAAAAGAATGAGAAAAGGAAGAAGAAACACTTTTTTTCTACCTCATCGGAATGGAAAAAGGCGCGACGCCTATATGCGACACGATGATCATCCCCACGATGGGTGTATATACGTGCGGTGGCCTTTGCCCTTTGTCTAGTTAGCGGACGCGCATCTTGTTCTCTCTCTCTCTCTCTCTATCTCTCTCTCTATCTCTCTCGCTTCACTCTTGACAATAGACGTAGAATATATAAATTCACATGTATGTATACATGTAAGCAAGTACACATTCGCACATAGCTATATAACCAACGGTACAAAAGGGGAAGAGGCGAGAGTGGCAAGATTTGACGACATAGCGGGGGACGGAAGCGGGGAAGAGATACAGAGAGACGCGCGTCGGTTCTCTCTCTGTATTCAAGCCCCTCTATTCCCCCCCCCCCCCCCCATTCCTCTCACCCTCTTTCCCTTTCTCAATGCTCAACGCCAGGTTATACGGTATATATACGAGAGGACGACGATTCATGCCGCGGAAGAACCGAACTGAATACGGTATTAGGCGAAGCCGTTGGAATAGGAGGAAGACGCGCGCGCGCGCGCGTTTCTCTACACGAGCCATATTGCCCGGGAATATTCATCGTCGCTGGAATATTGCGCGTATTATGTGTGTGCGAGAGCAGACGCACTCTCTTTGCTCCCCCTCCCCTTCCCCCCTCTGCCCCTCTTTTGTCTTTTGTGCGCTTCCGCGAGAGAGGTGGATCCTTCGGTGAGATAGAGAAAGATAGAGAGGAAGGGAAAGAGAGTAAGCGTCAGAAGAGAGAGGTCGCGTACCCGACCATAATCGACTTCCGCTCTTCTCTCTCTCTCTCTCTCTCTCTCTCTCTTGCTTCTCTCGCTTCTCTCGTCTTCTACCTCCTTCTTCCCTTTCTTGCTCCCTTTCTGTCACTTTGTCTCTCAGTTTCTGTATCTATCTTCTGTATCGCTCTCCTCGGCTGCGTGTCTCCGAGACACACAATGTTCCCAGTGTATTTTCAAAGGGAAAAAGAGACTGGGAAAGATGAGCGCGTGAGCCGCGTTTTCTTACCTTTTTTTTGGGATTTTTCCTTGTCGTTCTCTTGTTTGTATCCGCTCTTGCCTCCGGAGGGCTTCTCGTGTCGCGGGTAAGTGAGCGGCTCGGTTAGCGATCTACCCTTTGGATAAAAGTTGTTTGTCGCTTGTTTTTTTTTTTTTTTTTTTTTTTTTATCGGTTTCGATGGGAAAAGATCGATCTAGGATGTTTTAGCCTTTAATCGCACGGGAAGAAAAGGAGGGATCGATCATTTTGTGAATTCATTGGTATTGCGGTTAGTTGGCAGCTGTAAAAATGAAAATGAAATAATAATGAGTATACAAGTAGTTAAAGTAGTAAATCATGAGTTTATTGCAAATTTACTTTATAAAAGAAAGACTTGTTATTCAAATTTTTCGCAAAGAAGAATCATGAATAAATCACTGCATTTATTTGTAAATGACAAAAAAATAGTGCAATATCCGTTTTTAATTTGTTAACTGCGAATTTTTATTGAAAAAAAATTTTTCATTTCCTTAATTTTTTTTTCATCCGTTCGTTAGTTCGCCTATCATTATCATCGTTGCAAAAAAGCGACAAATTTTATAAAAGCGATTATTTTTTTTTTTTTTTTTTTTTTTCATGCGATAAAAAAATATGATTATTTAAAGTAATATTATTCATTCGATAAAATTTATAAAGAACAATTTTGATATTCCGTGTAATATTCCGGTGGACGTAAAAACTTTTTCATCGAAGCATAATATATATATATATATACAAAACCTTTATGAGTGAATAAACATAATCATCAAAGTGCCATTTTTTATTCTCCATTTAAAGCATTCGTCAAACGTATGCGTATAATTGCAATTTGAAAAATTATCGCTCGACATACAAGCAGCGCATAAATATATTTATACATATATACGTATACGTGTATTCATTAAAACTCGCTGAAAATATGAAGCTTTTTAACATGCTAACGCTTCATGAAACAAACATTTCCATTCCCAATTCAATTTAAAAGCGAATTACGACTCGCGCGTCCATTTGCAAAATTAACCTGATTGAATCTTCGCGTCGTCGCGCGTCGCGCGATAAACTTTTATCATTCGGAAACGTATAAGCTTTATCGCTTTCGCTATGGCTCCATCAATATTGATCGCGTATTTTACATTCGCATCTCGCTCGACTCCCTTCCCCCCCCCCCTCTCTCTCTCTCTCTCTCTCTTTTCTCTCTCTTTTTACACGTAAACTAATAAACGCAACCCGTGCGATTTTACAGCACGTCGACGTAGTAGTAGATATATAATAGTTGATCGAGTTAGGTAAATTCGTGACGTAGGTGGAAAGGAAGCGCACAGTGTCGTTCGTTGGTGTTCCCCGATATCGAAGTATTTACCGTCGACGGTGTCTGGTACATACGCGAGAATAAATAAATACATCTAACGAGGTCGAAGGGTATTGCGCGTTGGAGAGATAAGTTTGTCGATCGGTTTTGTTGACATCGCCGATATAATAAACGTGACATATCGCGCCCGAGAGTCGTCTTTTATATTCATAGGTTGTATTTGATTTACAATTTTTACTCCGCTGTGCATTGATATTGTTTTTTCTTTCCTTTTTGCGACCAGACTTTATGCGTCGCATAATAACTTAACCATCTACGCTTGTAAAAAAAAAAAAAAAAAAAAAGAAATTATGTCGTAGACGTTTTATGGACGTTTCGTACTTTTGTCGTTGATGTCGAGTTTAATTTTTCTTTTTACGATCGCTCGCGATTATTAAACGATATTAATACTAATAATATGCAATTTCGACTTAAAGTTATAAACGTGTATTACAAGGACTCTTATAATTTATCGTCGTGACATTAGATTCTGACAAAATATATAAAGCTTTTAGAAAGATTGAAAACTAAAAAAGAGAAAAAATCATTGCGTCCTCTCGCGATGTAATAACTTACAATTCCTATTTCAATGCATTCAAGTAATTAATCAAGCAAAACCTGTTGAACGACACCCGAAAAATGGCCTACAACTTTCCCATCTCCCTCGTTCACCTTTTCATCTCCAGCCATCCGTTCGTGCTTTTCAAGTCTAGAGAAAGTTCGCTTGTAACTTAAAGTGGCCGCCTTCCTCTCCTCCGCGTAAGTACGCACTTGGCTCAGCATCATCATCCTCTCTACCCGAGCTCTCTCGTTCGCTCGGCCATTTTCCTTATCCAAAAGAGAAGGAAATCAAGAGAAGTAGAAAGAGAGAGAGAGAGAGAGAGAGAGAAAAAGTAAAAGTAAAAGAGAGAATCGCAAGAGGAAACGATTAGCGCGCGAGAGCGGAGTATAATTATTTTCGGGTGCGAGGCTTTCCCCGAAATTATCGCACGCGAGCGCGCGCGAGAAAGAGAGAGAGAGAGATACTACGACGGCATCTCGTTTTCCGGCGCGTGAACACACCCACGTGTATACACTCGAAGGGTAGCTCTTCGCGTGCTTGCCGCTCGACGGGAGCTTAATTCCGGTGTCGTAAGGGTGCGCTTGCACGAGGGAGATTGAGGCTTTTCAACTGTTTTTTTTTTTTTTTTTCTTTTTATTTGTGTATATATATATACACACATACATATATATTAGAGAGGAGACAGCAGCAGCGGCGCGCTGAGCTTTTCCTTCCTTTATTGCGGGAAAAGGCTAAACAAATGCACCGCCAACGCTGCGTACTACGAGTCGAGGGTTATACGGACGGAGCGAAGGGGGTAATTGAATTTTCCTCCACGGCCTTATTAAAAAGTAAACGCGCGCTTGCGCGCCCGTAAGTTTGACGGGATAAGGAGAGAAGGGAAGTTACCGTGTCGTTTCGTTAGGGGTGAAGGTCGTCGCTTACGGTTTCCGAGAGCGGCGTAATTAAATGGGAGTTAATCTTGATTGTTTTCGTTAAGGAGATTGAATTGAGATGCAGCGTTGAGACCGAGCGCGCACGCCGAGTACGTTTATTACGTCTGTCGAGAGAGTTTGCCGAATTACTTTTTTATGAAGCTCGAGCGAAGCTGAATCAAAATGCTACATTGTGTCTACACCTGGATTTTACTTGGGGGAATTCTTTTTTCTCTCTCACTGTCTCTCGCTCTCTCTTTCTCTCTTTCTTTCTTTCTCGTTTCATCTCTTTTCTTTTTCGTTTTTTTTTTTTTCTTTTTTTCAATGTCTCTCGTTTCCATTAAGTCGTATCGTGGCGCTTAACTTCCTTTCTTCGTGACTTAAAATTTGATGGAACGATTCAAGATGTTCGTACTTTTGCTTTTAACGATGTAATTGTGAAAATTTATGAAAATTTTTCGCGAGTTTAAAGTAATTACCGTTGACAATTTTATGCATCGTAAAAACTTTTTTTTTTTTAAATCTTTTTTTAAAGAATCTTTCTCAATTTTGATTTAGAAAATAACGCTTATTATTTAATAATAATTATAGATATTAATATTAATTAAGAATTTGAATAATTTTTATTAAAATTTTACACTTTTTGATATCGATACTAATAATCAATTGGCGATGCGAGAGCGTTAAATATAATACTCGATAACCAGACAATATCAAAGTGTTTCTTACCGACGTGTATCTCTCTCTCTCTCTCTCTCTCTCTCTCTCTCTCTCTCTCTTGAGTACAAAGACCTTCCATTTCTCTTCCTCGATCGCGTTTAGCGATAAAATAAAAATAATGGCGGGCGTCAACGCGTCGTTCAATAGAAACCGTATAACCCCGGCCTCTTTTGTTCGGTCCATCCACGTTTGTGCAAGTAAATCCGCGTTATATACATATGCAGATATATAAATATACGCATAACCCGCGTATTCATATTTACCGGTACATGTAACATCGTTGCAGGTTTGAGGTGGGTAGGGGGGGGGGGAGAAGCGGTCGCGATAGGAATCCGTACAAAACGAGCTGCTGCGTTGGCGGAAAGAGCAGCGCGAAACTAATCAACGCGGGCGCGATGCGTGCGCTTTGGATAGATAGATAGATAGATAGATAGATAGAGATATAGAGTGTAAGGGAGAACGAGAGAGGTAGAGAGAGGAAGAGAGAGAAGGTCGAGAGGAAGGTTGTGCAGTCGAGGCGCACTTGACGGAATACGTCACGCTATGTAAGCGCGACAGCCTGCCGGGATTAATTTCCAAAGGGCTCCCAACCTCCGTTCTCTCTCTCTCATTCTCTTTCCTTCTCTCTCTCTCTCTCTCTCTCTCTCTCTCTCTCTATCTCGCTCTTGATTTCGTGCTTGCGCTCGTTGGACGTTCGTGTTTGGCGTGTATGTTGTAATAGTACGCGATGTCTCTCACGGTGAACTGTTTCGTCGTATCCGTATACGTGTATCCGTACGGGTCGATCGTCGTTGTATGTGTGCATATGCGGAAACTTCTCCATTTTGATATTCCGCGTGTAGCGAGAAGTGAACGAGAGAGAGAGAGAGAGAGAGAGAGAGAGAGAGAGAGAGAGAGACAGACAGAGAGAAAGCTGAATCGACTGATGAAATTTGACGGGAGTTTAGAATTGTGCTGACGAGGTTTGCGATTGTTTGCCGTACGGAGATACGCGAATTTATGGGTTTTCGCATCCACATGTTTTGTTCTCTGTTTAAGGGCTTGTTATTTTGAGATTGATCGAGAAGTCGTTATCCCAGTTATAAAAAGCTTCTCGATATCTACATGGATTTAATAATAATTTTGAATGAATTATTAGTATGAAATGAGCGCACACGTGAAGTGAAATGTCATGACGGTAAAATTTTTCATTATTATTAATTAAAATAATATTGTTATATTTAAAATTTTACAATAGTATTAATATGCTTATTAATTATTTAATTTAAATTAAATAAACAATAGAAAAAGTGTTAAATAAATATATACATCACACTTAAACATTACGTAAAGCTCAGTTGTTACTAAAAAGGACGAAAGTAAGGGAAAAAATAAAAAAGCCATCCAAAACTAAAAACATCATCATTCAGAAAAGCCATTATGTCAAAACAACCATAACAAGCGCTCTAAGACGAAGGAGAGTGCGCATAGAAAGAGAAAACAAAAGATAAAACACGAAACGAAACATTGGATTGGAAGATTACATCGAGCAAGAGAGAAAGAAAGAGAGAAAGAGGGAAAGAGACTTTAAAACGTAACGTGTATAAACCATGTGGCACTCGCACACACATGCACAAAATCTCGACTGAACTCGTTGGGTGAAAAATGCAGAGACTAACGAACGGTAGCGACGCAGCCGTGAAGGAGGGGAATAAACGAGGTCGTGCTCGATTCGCATTGCGCTTACGTATAATGCACACTGTGTATGCGTATGTATATGTGTTTGCACATCCATTGCGCGTCACGACGACGGCTCACCGTTGCCGGCGACACGCGGTCAAACATTCTTAACGCGTAATTGGTTTAGCGGCGACGAGACTCTCTCTCTCTCTCTCTCTCTCTCTCTCTCTCTCTCTCTCTCTCTCTCTTTCTCTCTTTCTTTTGCAAATGAGATCACGTCGCGTTCCTCTTCTTCTTCTTTTTTCTTATTAATATCGTACGTATGTTTCCTTTTATACTTTTATACGCGACATTAAGTTGTGGCGTTATAGCTCTCGTTGTTTTTCATCGTCTTCGAGTTACGAATAAAATTACTTTTTTGCGATATAGAAATAAAACTGAGAGCGAGTGCGAGGATCGGAGAGGACTTAATTATTTCGTTGCGGATTATTACTTTGGCATTCGTGATCTGAGATTTTATTATCATAATATCGTGTAGAAAATAATTTTGTTTTACATTTAAAAAATTGCATATTTTATGTTAGCAAAGTGAAATATATATACTGTACTGTATAGAAGACTGAAAAAAAAAAAATAAATAATAATAAACCGACGATCAATGTAAATTTGCCTCCTTTACATTAATTCATAATCTCGGCTAGTTATCGCGAATCGACTTATCGAGCAATTTCCTTCTCCGCGAAGTGTAAATTAAAGCGAAACTCTGAAAAATTACCGATAGACGTGCAAGAAATTTCCATAGGCGTTAAATTAAATCAACAATAAGCTTTTTACACTTGAGCATTTTGCGATAAAGTTTTAATCCAATACCGTTGGAGAAACCAAGAGAACAAGTAAAAAAATAAAACAGCCGAGCCTCGAGAATTACACGGTAAGAAAGGAAAAATAAACCCGATTAAATCATTAAGATTTTTCCGAGTGTATTCGATTAGTCGGTAAATCCATTGCAATCAAACGCGCGGCGAGAGTCATCGGAGAGCGTTCGAGCGGCTTTTGTTCGAACCCGCGCGCGCTCGAACATTTCAGAGTCGAAAAAATATATCCTTTCTTTTCTCCGCTGTAAAAACTTAATTGCACCCAATCGCATTGCCCTTATTTTCTCCTTTCGCCGTTTAAAACATTCCGTTAGAAAAACTATCCAATCGATCTCACTTTTTCTCCCTTCTCTCTCTCTCTCTCTCTCTCTCTCTCTTTTTCTCTTTCTCTCTCGATTATCCATTCACCGCGTGTACTTATCGAAAATTTCACGCTTAGACTAATCTAGGTATACCGACATATCTCGCTCTTACCGTAGCGGGTGGTAGGTGTTCGATCTCGCGAAAATTATACACGGAACTTCGTCGAAGCGCGCGGGCGCACGCGGAGATCGTTAATTATCGTCACGTGCGCGCGTCCTCGTTTATACATACCTACGTAGACAGCTCGTAGAATCAACGCGCGTCAAAAGGAGGGAGAAGGGGGGGGGGGAGCAGAAGAGAGGATGAGGCATAGAGAGATGGAGTAACCGAGAGTGAGAGAGTGGGAAGAGGTGTCGTATCGTCGAAGGTAATGGGAGAGAGAGACAGAGACATAGACAGAGAGACAGAGAAGGGATGGGCTCAATTAGCCGTGCGTGCTCCATCGAGACCGAGAGACACGATCGCGCAGCGCACGGGTTGCGTGTGCGTGTTCCGGCGCCGTGATCCCATTTACGTCGTATTAGCCGTCCCCCTTTCCCTCCTCTTCCCACGCAACGATGCCACCTAAGCCCACCTTCCCTTTTACCAACGTCTACATGCAAACGTACGCGTACGTGTATCTATGTATGCATGCTCGACGTCGGATACTAGTCCACCCTCCCCCCTCCCTCCTCCTCCTTCTCCCTCTTACTCATCCAGACATCAAGCGTGTTAAGGGTGAACTCTGAGGAATACCGATAGTATAATGATTTTCAAAGCGTGTATTCTAAGGGAGAAGGAAGCGAGAATGGTTAGATTTTTTGGGCTCGGTTGTTTGATGGGATCAAATTGATTTGAGCAATTGTTTCACCTCGTCGATGCCTGGCATCGATGTCGGCATGGATTTTGAGTGAGTTGTTTTGTATCGGTTGACTGGTAAATCATACTGTTTTATTTTCAAGCTTGAACAGTTTAATTTCAAATTGATATATCATCGCTACGGAAAGTATTGATATCATTGATAACGATTATGTATATCGTTAAAAAAAAAAAACAGATTTTCAAGGTAACAATAAGTATACAATTAACAACAAGCTCAATTTGAGCAAGGATTAAAGCGTATTTAAAAAGCGTAATAAAGGCCTCCGACTAGAGACTCAAACAAATGTTAAACTCCTAACTAAACCACCTCGCAACACACAGCCGTGTTTCTCTCTCTTCTCACGAGGGGGGCAAACCTTTGCATAATCCCGGACCGCTTGATAATCATTCCCTCTTAGCTACCCTTTACAGAGGAGCAAGCCACCGGGTGCTTCCAAAGTCATCCAGCCAAGCTCCCTCCACAAAGTCTCTCTCTTGGAAGCACACGCGGACATACAGAAACGACAGAAAGCGAGAAGAGAAGCTTGCGTTTCTGAGATAAAGAGCAAGTGAGAAAGAGAGAGAGAGAGAGAGCGAGCGAGCGAGCGAGTATCCGTAGTTTCCTTAATTGTGGATCGGTAAAGACCACGACGACTACGACGACGACGCCGCCGCCGCTATTTCAGGGTAATCCCCGGCTAAACCAATGATTGCGTGTAAATCGACTGCTTGTCGCCGGATCAGATCGCCCTTGTACCGGAAGGTGGAACGGGATTGAGAGAGTGAGAGACAGAGAAAGGACACCGACGCGCATCGTTGGTGTGTGCAAACTACTACGTCCCAGTTAATTACAATCCGATTGATTTAGCCGATCACCCCGTACCAACTACGTTGTATCTCTCGTTTACTCTCTCTCTCTCTCTCTCTCTCTCTCTTTCGCTCGGAATAATGAGAATCCACTCGATATGTACGCATACGTGTGAAAGCTTCCTCTTCGGGCCATCAATCGCACGTCGCTTGCATCGGGGAATATCGCGCCTAGCTCTCTTCATGCACACGTATGAACGTGTCTGTGCATGCGTGGCTGATGCTTGTATAAATGGTGTAGGCGGTGTACCGGTGTATAACCTTTTCCGTGAGTATACCGACACCCATGACGGATAAATTTGGCTTTATCGCTTCGCCTGAGTGAGAGGTTACGTTGAAAAAAAAAAATATATATATATATGTCTATGTGTATATGTATATATAACATCGCGTATAGAGGGAGAAAAAAGGTCGTGAGAGAGGAGTACGAAAATAATTTTATCCGATGGATTTTTGCGCTTTTTATCAAAGCCTGGTAAAGAATGTAAAAGAGAGAGAGAGAGAGAGATATGGGTTTTGATCGAGTGTCGCGATGTATCGGCGTTTTTATAAGAGAGTGACGTTTTGTGCTGCACTTTTTGACGACGATATCGCGCATATATATCCGCGTATACGTATGTTGCTCGTAGGGTCGGATGCGAGAATGTTTGTTAAGAGATACTTTTAAAATTGTGGGGCTCTCTCGTTTTATTTTGATTAATATAGGATTTCCATGATGCCTTTGTTTACTTTTTTTTTTTTTTTTTTTTTTTTATTTGCTTAATACTCCGGTAGCGTTCGTTAACGAGTGCTTGTATTTTAAATGATTGATAATTAAAATTAACAGTTAGTCTTTTAATTCCTCGCTTTTTTAATTATTTAAAAAAAAGAATGTACTCGTGTTCAAATAAATTTTCGATTTTTTTTTTCGAATAACAAAAATAGCTTAACTTACGAATATTTATCTCTTGTTTATATTAGCCAATCAAATGTCCTTGTTCATCTATAAAGATTGGCCATGAGCCAATAGCTTTAAAAATGGAGAAAATGCAGACAAGATATTTCGCTGCCAAGACTAATTTTCTATATAAATAAGAAAATTATTACTTATTCGTTATTTATTTACAAAATTTTAACGTTGTCAAACGTTGTTTAAACGTTTTAATCGTATGTAAATTAATTTTAGAACGTCAATTAAACAAATTTTGAATGAATAGAAAAATAAAATAAATTACAAAATGAATCCAACATTCCCGTAAGCAATTATTTCCACGAAGCAACATTATCAATTGCGGCAAAATTCAAACTCGACCTTAAATCACTCGATTCGTCGCGTTCACAATCCTATAACATATCGTTCTCTCTTCTCTTTCTCTTCTCTCTCTACATGTAGTGGCACCAGAGCAGCTTGCAAAATAAAAAAAAAAACAAAAAAAAAAAAAAAACAAAAAAGAGAAAGAAAAAAAGGGACGAGGGAACAAAGCACGATAAAAAAGCGCGTCCAGCATTGTTGTGTACGCGAAGTCGCGCGCGGGATGTATCTCGCGCTCTCTGTACACATACGTACATTACGCTCTGGCGTCGCGTTACATACGTAAGGGAGCTTAGTACATATACGTGAACGTATGTGTATGTGTGGGTATATACACATAAAGGCCGCGAGAAATTAAAAGGACGTAAAGAAGTATAAATTGAAGGTCGAAGGAAGAACGAGGGAGGCGCGCACTGCTCAAGGAGATTTCTCTCTCTTCTCCGTATATATGCGCGCGAGTAAGGTTGCTGACACGGATGTGGCTGTTATGTGTAGACGTTCTCTCTTTCTCTCTCTCTCTCTCTCTCTCTCTCTCTCTCTCTCGCGATGTGCGGCGCGCTGACACGTGCGAAGGAACGCGTGTCTCTCGCTCTTTCCCCCCTTGTCCTTTCTCTCTCTACTATTACCTCTGCTACTTATCTCTCTCTGTCTCTCTCTCTCTTTCTTTCTTTCTTTCTTTCTTTCTTTCTTTTTTTGTTGCAACGTGTCGTCCCCTCGAAGAAAACGAGAGAGAAAGAAAGAGAGAAGGAGAGAGAGAGAGAGAGAGAGAGAGAGAGAGAGAGACAGTCAAAGCTGTATACGCGCCGAGCGAATAATTTATTGGGCCTACGGCTACTTACCATGATAAAAGTCGCGCGAACTATTTGCAATTATTTATGAGCTATAAACGTGTGGTATAGCTCGAGACCGTAGGCCGCGCTGTGGTTGTATTTTATTTTTTTTTTTCGGAAAAATATTCCGTCGGTTCTTTGATTTGATTTTAATAACAATAAAAAAAAAAATAAAAAAAAAAGAAATAATGCTTGTACACTCAAGTTTTCGGCTTCAAGCACTAATTATACATTTTTATGGTAATTTATTCGTTTAGTTTTGGTAGTTAATTGAGGTAATTAAAAATGAAAATGCGCCAAAAAAATATATATTTTTTTTTTTTTTTTAAATCAAACGAAACTAATTAAAAATAATCCGTCGAAAAATACCTACATCAAAGTTAGTTATTATTAGACAAAATAGTTAACGATTTTATCGATCGCTTTCCACATAATCTAAATCTAAAATTGTAATACTTTTATCGTAAACAAAGTGAACCATTCGTCGGAGCCTTCTATTTAACAAATTAATCGCAGCTCGAAAAGCAAATAATCTCGTTTAGAAAAAAATCGATACCCACAAAGAATAACGAACCTCGCATTAAGCTCATAATTCTTTTAAATTATGCAATATCTTATTACATAAACCTAACGCTCCTCTTTTTCTTTCGCTTCTATCCCTACTTCTTATCCACTCTCCTCTACTCTGGATACGCGCACACACACACACACACACTCGCACATGCGGTTCCGAACAACGACAGCAACAGCGGCAGCAACAGCGGCAATCGGTGAAGGAACACATAGCGGCGGCAACAGCAGCGGGCGAGAATAATTTATCGGATCTTTATCCATTTACATGACAAACCTCACGACGCAGTCGACAATCTCTCGGTTTCTTTTTGTTTCTTCGTTCTCTTCTTCTCTCCACCTCTTTATATATTTCTTTCTTTCTCATTTTTTTTATTCGCCGCGCTCCGACGGAGAATGAATCACGCGTGTAATCAATTTACCAACTGCCACTTTTCAACGAGCGCGTTATTTTCTTTTATTTCCTTTTTTATATTTTCTTGTTAAAAATTCGTGGCGTACAATTTCAGAACAGGATGTCGTTCGATCTCGTCGACGGGATTCTGATCGGTCGTTTGGTCAGTTGCAGAGGATGCGATGATTACGCGCGACGCTGTCACGTGGTAATAATATCGAAGTAGATGAGAGCGAGTCGTTGAAGGATGCGCGAATAAATTCTTCGAGTTTACAAGTTTTCTCGGCGAATTTATCATTTTTTTCCTTTTTGTTTCTTAAGGAATTGGCGCATTTTTGAGATTCTTTTTACTTTACCTTTTTTACGGCGCTTTAATTCGAGTTAGGTTTGTTTTTATTATCGAACCCGATGAAAAATAGATCGATACGATTGCAAACGACGTGAGTCATGGACTTATTATTAAAGTAAACTCGCGGCAGTCGGCGTGTGACATGAATAATTTATGTGTCTGAGATTGAAGAGACACAAATGATAATGTAAAAAACAATCAAGTAGATACGGCTCGGTGTGATTAGACGTTAAATGTCTTTTGAAATTTCTCAATTCGGTACGCCTTGAATAATTTATGTCGATTAAACAATTTTACGCGCGTTTATATGTGTATACATATATTAAAACTATACAAATGTCGTTTAAATATTTTTGGATTAAATATTGCCGATAATTATCCTGAATAATTTTGTTAAATTAGATTGATAAACAAGTCACACACCGGCATAAGCACGATTATGTAACGGAAAATAAACATTTTAAAATTTTTATGCAGAGATTGATTTCTCTTTGCTTTTCCTAATGTCCGGCTATTAAATCTTTACCGACTTTGGCGAATGCGGAAAAAATAGTAAGCTAATCGATAAAATTTTATTGCAAATGCTTGTTCTCGCGCCTAATGGAAATATTTCATCATCGATCAAGCATGAAACTTAACTGGACTCGGAATAATTCAGCAAATGAGATCGAATCATTTGATATTACGTTACAAGAATCAATTTGTAAAATACTTGTATATATGTATATTCAAGCTTTCTAAAAAGAGTTTGTTCTGCATTTTCGTATGTATCTATCTTTAAGTACACGACGTGTGTGCATATTATAAATACGTTTCTTTATCTTCGTTCGAGTTGTTTAATAAACGATTTTCTATAGTGATAACTTGTATTTAAGAACTCGAAATGCTTTAAATTAATATCGTGATAAAGTGCAGTTAATATCGGCGATTATATTATAACCATTAAGAACAATGTATACATATGTATACATATATACATATGGTGGAAATTGAATACGCGTATCATTGGAACATAAATATTTTCAAAACTACTCCAAACATATTGGCAGTTAAGCGTAAAGGATATTCAAATAACTCGAAGAATCGCTCGACAAAAAAGATCGAAAGAGAAGAAATAAAAGAGACGAGAGATAAAATCGTCTGTTGTCTAATTTTAACAATAATCTCCTTCAAACACCTTTGAAAAAAATCGCATCTCATCGAGCGCCATTCAAAATCTTCAAACAAAACACGTCGATCAATATCGAAAAGAGGATGTAAAAAAAAAAAAAAGAGAAAGAAAAATGCAGAAGAAGAATAAGAAGAAAAAGAAGAAGAAGAAGAAGAAGATAGGTGAATAACGACTTTCCAACGCGAGTGACGTCTCTATAGTCTCTCTAAACACTCGCTAAAAAGAGCCGATACATCAGCCGTCAAAAAAATATATCGTTATCATCGCGCGATCCTGTGTATAACCTCACCGCGGCAAATTCCTTTTTTCGTGCGTATGCATATACATATATACATCTTAGGAGGGGGCGGGTAACAACAACGCCGGGGAATTCTACTACTCCTCCTACATCAATCACACGCACATATCCTCGACGTCGAATATCAATCGTTCCTATGAAAAATTCTCTCTCCCTCTCCCTCTCTCTCTCTCTCTCTCTCTATCTCTATCTCTCTCTATCTCTCTCTCTATCTTTTCTTGGTTTGAAAAAGAAGCGGGAAAGGGTACGCTGTGTGAGAGAGCACGTGGAAGAAGAAGATGACGCTTGAATGAGATAAGTTAAGTCGAGTTGAGCGCCACTACGACGGCATTCCAAACGCCGGGTATATCTGTGTACGTGTACGTACACGTATATATGTTACACGTTGAACACGCGTACTTCTCCAAAGAAAGAGAGAGAGAGAGAGAGAGAGAGAGAGAGAGAGAGAGAGAGAGAGAGAGAGGCTTGACCAACGCGTTCGCGGGCAAATCGCGAAAGGATGTGTATGCGGTTTGCTATACTTCACGTGTATACATATATATGTTGAAATGCGCACCGACGCAGTGAATAAGGACGAAGTTCCTTCTTCTTATTTAGCGCGCGCGACCCTTTTACGCACGATAGCTTCTACTTAGAGGCAGTTGGGATTACCGGTTATGATTTCGCGTTTGAAATTATTTTCGATGATTTGTCGCTTTCTATTCCGCTTAGATTTCTTTTTTTCTCTTTTTTTTTTTTCAGCGGCGCATAACACTTTTTCACTTTGATCGTCTCGGGTGAAAATGTTTGCGCCTGGCACGTAAGTGTATATAAGCGTCGATCAAATTTATGTATTACGAGGCTTTTTTTTCTTTCTTTAATTTGACATCAACGATCGGCTAATTTTTTTTAATGCGATTCTTTAACTGAACAGGACTGTATTTGAGTTTGCAATTTTAATCGTTAAATAGCATGATCATTATATCTCTTTTTTGTATTAAAAAAAAAAAAAAAAAAAAAAAATCAAATCAAAGTTCTCATAAATACATAAATTATATCTGTCTAGATAAAAAAGATTGCGATAAAAATTTTTTTTTATGCCTAAAAACACGTATAATCTTACTCAAGTAAAACTATAAGAAAAATGTTGTTTATTACAATTGACATTACATTATTTACAAAAACAAGCTTCATCATAAAAATAAAATTACACGAAAGCGTCTACTTGTCGTGTAACTACTTGACGTCGAGGTTACAATATTGTTTAATTCTACAGCCAAAGAAAGAAATCTAACATAATACGTTCTATTCTTCGATTCACTTAATATCTCTTCTTGGACAAAAACAGATGTACGACGTTCTCGAGTCATCCTTCAAAAAAGAAATAAAGAAAGAAAGACAAAAAAAAATAAGTAGAAAGATAAAAATAAGTAAAAAAAAAAAAAAAATAAAAAAAAACCCTTCCGACCACCTCGGAACCGTCGGCCAATTCCAGAAATTCACGCCCGATAACCCGAGGTAGCGCGCGTTACTCCACTCGTGAAATTCTTCTCGAGCGTGTAAGGGTCCGCACATCTCTTCGCGTTCCTTTATTTTTCCAACTCTCGGTCTCTCTTCCTTCTTTCTCTTGCTCGCCTTTTTCGTCGTCCGTACAGAGAACGTCGAGATCGTCTCGTGCGCTCGCGAGCGCTCCGCTTCTTATTCTTCCTCTCTTCTTAAACTTTTCTCTCCTCTCTCTCTCTCTCTCTCTCTCTCTCTTTCTCTCTCTCTCTTTCTCTCTCTCTCTCTCTTGCGCGGCACACATAGTCTTCTTCTTTCGTTCTTTCGCGAATGAGAAGGAGAGCGAAAGCATACGAATAAACGAGCGAGCGGTTAACATTCATTATATATGGCCCGATAAATCACGGGGAATGGCAAATTTATGTGAAAGTCATGCCAGCTAACCTTCCTTAATTTTTAAGCGAACCGAAAGAGAGTGAGCGAAATCTTCCTCCTCCTTCTCCTCCTTCTTTCTTTCTCTCCAAGCGCGCTCTCCTTCTTATATATATATCTCTTTGCTCCTTGTAAACGTCGCGCGCGAGCGCTGAATTTTGTCCGATCTTCCGTTGCCGTTTTACGCTTTACAATTGCTCGCTCGCGCGGAAAACTTTTTTAAACTTCCGACGCGCGCGCACGCGCGCGTTTGTGTTTATAAACGATCGCTCGGACTTTTTTTTCAAATTTGTATTTCACCGGTGTACCGATGATTTATAATCGAGGAGACGAAAGACTATCGCCGAGCGAACAAATGATTCACGTTCGATCTCGTTTACCGTAGTTTAGAGTAGGCAGCGTAACGAAGTAGAGAGTAATTTCTCGCGCTCTCTCGCGTATATATTCGCCCCGCTCAATTATCCTACTAATGGTATCGTTTCGATTGCAGCTTAAAATGTATTTACTTTGCGTGGGCTGAATAATCAACTCGCCCATGGGAACTCGAACGCATTGCACTTGACAGATTTGGTCGGTGGCGAGTTTACGAGACTCTCGCAACCTCTTGACTTTGTCTCTCTTTCTCTCGTTTTCTTTTTTTTTTTTTTTTCCTTTATTTCCAAACTGGAGTGTTTTATTTCCTATTCGGGGCAATTTATTTTTTTTTTCTTAATTCTACGGGATTGCTTAATGGACTTTGACTTTTTAAGAGACGCATATAAATGGGTAACTTAAATCCAAAGTTTAAATTATTTTCTTAAAATGCGACCGGGTCGTTTAAAATCCGTTAATTGGACTTACTCAGAAGTATAAAGTACAAGGAAAAATTTGTCTCCATAAATAACGCGTTAAATTTCGCGTTATAAACCGCCTTCTGTAAACCAATATTGCTTTACTCTATCGAAAAAATAACTTAGTAAATAATCCTAGATATGCAAATTGCTGGATATATAATATTTCGAGTTTGAGCGCGCGGCAATAATCCCTGTGAAAAAATTATCGTATTTATAACCGGCAACCGGAAAGATAAACGTATACGTGCGCACGTACTATAAGCGCGACGTTTCTTAATAAAATCAACCAATTTGCAATTATTTTTAAAACGCGCGCGTACGACGCGCGACGCCGTAAACGTCCGAGAGCGTTTACGGCGATTGTTTTTACTGCCCGCTTGCTTGCCCTACCCCAACTTATAGATAATCTCTCGTGTGTAAACGCGCGATACAAGTGTAGATACGAAGTTTGCATGCTGCACGTATATACTTGTACTCCAAAGAGAGCAAATTGAGGAGGAACGAGGAGGGGGGGGGGGAATTGGAAGGGGAAGGAGAGGAGGGAGTAAGAAACTTAAATCAAAACCGTACGGCATGTGTAAAGCGCACCGCGGATTTGAAAATTATGGATGAAGTTATTTACGCCCGTATCGATTAAATCGAACGCGAGTATTATATAATTCACGTTTATACGTATGCGCCTGTGTATGTGTGTATAGGCAAGTAATTAATGTAAATGCGGCTCAGGGCTTTTTAAACCAGAAGACTTTTACTTTTATAATAAGCCGGCGCGCGGAGAGCCGCGCGATATAAGTAGAGCGAGAGAGAAGTGATTTCATATGCGGCTGATTATAACGGCGCTGATAAATACCTACGTACTTCTTAAACGAGCTCGTGCAAATACGTATAGTATGTGTATATACGCGTCTTGACGAGCTATAGCTTTCATCGACATATAATGCACGTGTTTGGGTATAACGATTCTGTGTTTAATGCCGCCTGCTCTCTTTCTCTCTCTCTCTCTCTCTCTCTCTCTTTCTCATTCTCTTGCCTATATTATTCATTAGCGAAGTATATACGCATTATGCGAGTGTATATCAAAGCCGCGACTAAAATTTAACAACGTATCGGTATGTTAAACGCCGTTGAATTTGCGAGGTAGTTATGATAGTTTGTTGCGGATACATGTAGACGTTGAAATTATTTTAAACTACGTATTAATCATTAGTACTTACGTTCGCGTTTGCTATATTATTTATGAAGTATTTAGACTGTGAGTAATGATTTAAGATTTAAAAAAAAAATGGATTTTGGTCGATCGATAACAATTACGAAAGTTTACTTTATTTATCTGTGTTGATATTTGTTAAAGATTATTAATTATGTTTTCATTTTGAATAAGTATTTATACAAGATTGTTGGAAAATTGAAAGAATGATAAATTAATAATCGTGATAAAATATCTGGTTTTGTAATTAAAATGTTTCTTGCCAATAAAATCACTTTTATCAAGCTAACCGAGTAATCAAAATCTTCTTGCTTTTCTTTTATAAGCTATAATCAGCCGCTAAGAGGAAGAATTCAAAATGTCCGTTGAACCGCTTTCGATTTCACGCGTAAAATCGTCCTCGAGGACGAGTTTTTCTCTCCCCTTTCGAGTTTTCGATTTTTTTCTTTCGATTTTATATCGGTGATCTCGAAACGTAGAAAAAAAAAAAAAAAAAAAAAAATTGTCTCGAGCGTTGCTCTTATTTTCCTCGCGCACGCGCGCGCGCATTCGCGTTCGTAAAGCCGCGTTTAATTTGCATGAAATGCACACAACAAAACATACGTAAATTCGTCCTTGCGCTCCTCTCTTTCAGTTTTATAAGTATGACGCATTTTTTTCTTTTAAATTTATTTGTTTCTTTCTCGTTAACCTCTCGTTTCTTTCGAGAAATTCAGGGTTTGTCGGGACGTATTAATAAATGTTCAGTGAGTTGCCCTTTTGCTCTTAACTTGTTTTCCTCGTTTGTTTCTTTCGTTTTTCCTTTTTTTTTTTTTTTCTTTTGCAGACATATTCCCTTGCTTTGCTTGGTTATTTAGTTCTTCTTTAGTGCGGTACTTCGAGGAGGAAGAATCGCGCGCTCGGTAATAAAATTTATTCGGTGGGTATAATAAT
The DNA here is from genome assembly GCA_949987625.1 of Chalcis sispes. Taxonomy (NCBI): domain Eukaryota; kingdom Metazoa; phylum Arthropoda; class Insecta; order Hymenoptera; family Chalcididae; genus Chalcis; species Chalcis sispes. Next base: position 72,842,242 of record OX465094.1, read on the forward strand.
TAAATATTTTTACGAGGCAGAGAGTAGAATTATTATTTTAAGAGAAACGAATACCGAAGTATAAATTATTGGTTTATTTGTGAATTTTAATTCTGCGTAATAAAGATAATGAAATGTAAGAAAGGAAAATTGACAGGGAAAAAAAAAAAAGAAATATATATTCGAGAACATTATTTTATAATCTTTCGAAGTGATAATTATTTTGTTACACGCAAAAAGGAGAGATATATTTATATACGTGAATAATGTGGCGTATGTATTGTACGATCATTGATAATAAAATTATTAGCAAATAAAATGCCATTCAGCGATTTTGAGATACGACAGAACGAAGTAACTTTATGCCGGAAAGTGTTTATCCATCCACTTAATAATGCATAATTATTGTCATTACTGTAAATTCCGTGATTATCAGTCGCGTTGAATGAAATGATCGTTACGATAAATTATTAAAGTACTTGTAAAAAAAATTTGTAGACGCACACTTAAAGTGCTTTTTAAAAAATTGTTTAACAAAAATTTCTAAAAAAAAGAAATAAAAAAAAAATATATCGACGGTGTTACAGTCTGAATGTGTTATAAAGTTATCGGATAATTATACGCTACCTCATAATAAATGTAAATTACAAACTCCTGTCAAACAATATTAACATAGCATTCAAAAAGCATTTTTTTCTCTCTCTCTCTATCTCTTTCCTTCATTCAATGTAATAAATTCTTATTTTTAGCCAAGCTTTATTACCGAGGAAAATAAAAAACGATAATATTTTATGTAACGCATATAGTGTCAATTGCCCAATTAATTTCGATCTTGAAGGTTTACTGGATAAGCGAACCACAACGCGTCGAGTAGAAACTCGCAAACAACGAAGACGACGACGACGAAGTTTAAAAAAGGAAAATAATAATAATATATATATATATATATATATATATATATATATATATATATATATATATATATATATATATCATTACGAACGGTTCTCTCATGCGTATTCACTCCACGTACTTACATACACGTAAGCACAAAATCCGAACAACGACTTTACGATCTCGTAAATATAAATCTCCTCATCGGAGTTCTCTCCATCGCGGTTACAAAACGTTCGCGTTGTATAGGTGCGAAAAAATAAAAAAAAAAAAAGAAAAAAAAAAAAGAAATAATAAAGAAGGATGAGCCTATAGCAGCTTATTATTCAAGTATCGCTGGAACCTTGATACAAGTCGCTCAATGACATATTGTGTACTCGTTCGCGAGTCGCTGGATTAATCATGAAAAAAAAAAAAAAAAACAGTTTCGCGGTAATTGCTCCTTCGCTTTGAAAAAAAAAAAAAAAAAAAAGGAGGAGGAGAGGGAGAGAGAAGAAGAAAAAAACGAACGCGGAATTTATTTTTCCTTCGGCGAGTGTTTGTGTGTAGTTAATGAGCTTCGACACTCGTCTCTCTCATAAATATTCACGCACCGCGTCGTCGTGAATGTGTGTAAGTTTACTCGTACACATGCTAATGCGAATTATTCATTGTAATAAAGAAGAAGAGAAAGAGAAAGAAAATATATACGAGAGCGAGATTCTCCTTCGCCGAGTATGTATAGCTGTGTATTTTTAGGTCGATGCGCGTGTCTTTATGCACATTTACATGTGTGCGTATAAAAGTAGGAGTTGAGAGTATATAAATGAGTAGTCGAATACAATGCCGGCGTTTTGATGAACGATTTAGCTAATGTTGAGATAAGTATTTCATTGAAAAGAAACGACTATATGCATATATTTGAGGAACGTTTTTTTGCTCTTTACTTTTTTTTTTTTTTTTTTTTTTTTTTTTTTTGCTTCGCTCGAGTACTTTTCCGTCTTAGATTTCTTTACTCGATTGTCGGACCGTAAGAATTCCCGTGATTTGTCTTTTTTTTTTTTTTTACTTTTTCAGACACGTTTAAGAGAAATTAAACTAAGTGCATAATTTTTTTTATAACAAGGAAGACAATTTCAACTCGAGATATTTAAACGATTTTAACGACTGCAATGTGAAAAAATTAATAAAAGAAAAAAAAATAAAAATATTAGTTTATAACACTTGAAAATATCTCGGTTCAGAAGAAATAAAGGAAATAACGCTTTTTTTTAACACTTAAAAGCGTATCAAAACGCAAAAACAAAAAAAAAAAAAAGTCAGTGCGAATATCATGACTTTAAAAGAAACGTTAAATAGTGTACATTTCGTAATAAAAAAAAATTAATCAATCTAGAACAGCCTTTGAAGTGGTATATACACAGGGCCTAATACTATACGTACAGCCTATAGAAGTTGCGAAATACGAGTGTTTACACTATTTAAAATAAATCCGATTCGCTCGGTCGTTCGATTGACGTAAGCGTTATAGATACGAGGCGTTAAAGTGACACGAAATTAAAAAAAAGAAAGAGAGGAAGAGAGAGAGAGAGAGAGAGAGAGAAATAATAAAAAAAAAAAAAAAAAAAACAAGAAAAAACAAATGGCGTGGCCCACTTTTTTCCTATTCGTATATAGTTACAGAAAAACGTAGCACGCGATACCGAACGATAGATCATAATAATTACAAAAGCCTTCGATAAATCGATCGTTTATTATTTTTTTTTTTTTTTTTCTTCTTTTTTTTTTTATCGATTTCAATTCTAATTAAAACTCGTTCGACGGAAGTTATCGTTGAATTTGTATTTCAAACAAGACAACAATTGCGACGTTTGTTATTATTATTCTTTTTTTTTTTTTACGATAATTAAATTATTGCACAATTACTACCGTCAGCCTATAGAAAATAATCGTACATTATCATATCTTCACGTATACGTACCGTCGGTTAAACTTCAATACGCGCACGTATACATTCATGAAAATACTCATACGAGAGGAGATTGAGTTATAATGCGCGTCATTCCGCACGCGGTCGAGCGGTTGAAAACTAAGCGCGAATTCTCCCGCGTGTCTTATTTTCTCTGTCTGTACTTTGCTGCTCTTCTTCTGCCTCTTCAACGAGACTCGCGTCGCGGTATCGTTTGTCCGTATATATATATGCGCATCTACGAAGCACACTAAGTGTGCGTGACTCAAGGTCGCTTTATGTACCGTCCCTTTTTTTCCAACGGGCTTTTCTTGAGAAACGCGAAGCGTGATATATATATATATATATATATATATATATATATATATATATATATATATATGCAAAGCGTCAAGTATAAATTGCCGGGAATGCAATTGTTTTAATTTGAACGGTATGAACTAGATTTCTCATCGTATTATAAAACGTTGAATTCGAATCTGCTTCGTCGTTTTTTTTTTTTTTTTTTGTTTTACGAGCTTTAATAAAAGTTGATGCGTATGACTATAGCGCGTTATATTTCGACATCGCGTTATAAGTAATTTTATTTGGAATTTTTCATTCGTTTTCAATCGATAAATCATTTTTTGGGTTATTGAAATTTATGACGGCGTTACTTTTATTATATCGTGCTAAAGGTTATCGAAAATATATTTCAATTTTTGTTTACTACATTTTTATTTATTACTTGAGGGATATTTTTTTCATTTCAAAATTCAGGAGTGATTTAATTGCAATTCTTTTTGAACGAAGTTATGACGTGTGACACTTTAACAAGAATTATATTCAACTTATCGATGCGAATTTAAATTTATATATCGATTTTAACAAAGATCAAATAAATCGATCATCGAGTGATTCTGTAAAAACAATTCACGCGTTAATGGAAAACAAAAGCCACAATCTCGTTCCATATTAATCGATCACGATTCGAAACGAACAGTCGGAGAGTTACTCCGCGCTCTACGATATATCGAATAAATAATTCCGCGAGCTCAAAATATAATATCCAGCTGTCGACGCTTATATTCACTCGCGCTCTCTTTATTTCTTATCTCGCGGCGTACGTAAGGTTGCGAGAGGCCAAACGACGTACACGAGCCGAGAGAGGCGGCATTTTTATTAATTTCGTTTTTTCTTTGCCTTTGGAAGCACGCACGCGATCCCAACTGACCGTCGCGTCTCTCTTAAATTGCCGCGAGTCTCTCTTTCTCTTCGATATTTTCTCTCTCAGCGCATAGAGGAAGGTGCGAAAGCGTTTCGTTTCGCGCCCGATATTTCTCTCGATCGTAAAATTGTTGTTTTGGTTTTTCTGTCTTCTTCTCTTATCCTCTTCCCCCTCCTCCCTACTCATTATGTCTTTCTTTTACACTCGTGTATACATGGTGTGATATTTTTGCTCGTTAATTCATTTTGCTTCGAGTGCGCTTCCAGGTGAAAAATCGATAAAAGAGTATAAAATAGGAATAAATTTTTAGTCGACTTTGTACAAGATATAATTGCTTGATTATTTTGTTTTTTAAAACAACAATATTTTCTATAATGTTTAATTTTTCTTCCAATAAATGTCTAAATTAATGTAAGCTTTGTTTTTTAATCACAGCAATTAACTCTTTATTTTATTTATATAATTTCATTGCCATTTCTCAAATTTATTTTTAACGTTTTCGTGTTTTGTAAATTTAATAATTCGTTTTATTCAGCAGGAAAAAAATTGATATCCAAATCGTTTACTTTATAACGAATAAGTTTTTAAAATTTTCTCACGCAAGTAAATCCTCGCACCCAAAGCCAGTATATTTAATTCGAGCGTTTAATCAATTTTACACCTTTCCTTGCGTTATCTCGAAAATCATTTATCAGAATACAAAATGAGCGAATCTTTTCATCCAAATAAAAAAGAAAAAAACGTAAGAAAGAAAAAAAAAAGAACAGCGCCCGAAAGTATTAAACGCGCTTTTTTCTAATGAGTACATATAACTCTTGCGTCTATATTCGCGCACTGCACCCGCGGTAAATTCGCAATAAAATCGCCGAGCGCTCTCGTGCAGTTTTATAATGACAATGACATATGTACTCGCGTTTAAGGTACACCGTGGCTTGCCGTGTGCTACCTTTCACGTCCATAAAAGAGGTACGCACCGAAAAGGCAAACGATATACGAATGAAGATTAAAAAAATATAAAATAAAATCAAAAATAAAGGCGAAGAGGTAAATAAAAAAAAAAAAAAAAAAAAAAAAAACAAAATACTCGACGACAAATAAATAAACAAGGACATCCATAAATATGCGCGTTTCACCGGTGATAAAACGTTCGAAGCTTCGACGATTGTCGTCTATAAGTGCGTGAGCGATGAAAATAATAGCGAGATAATAAAAGCTCGCGCTAAAAGAAACGAGAAGCGAAAGAAAAGGAAAAAACTTTCTTACGTTCTCGATATCTCGATAAAGATCACCGAGAATATTGAGCGGAGAGATGCTCGAAAGATGAAAATATCAGTCCTGGCCAATTAACTTTTAACAAGCGAACGAAAACTCGCCGAGATCGTCGACCCGCTCGCAGATACGTGAAAGCGAATGCACATCTGTATACACACACATATATATGTATATATATATATATGTATATGCGAAAAACGACGCGCGCGTTTATGATCACCGCGATGAAAAGAACTTAGGAGAGCTACGAGAAAGAAAGAAAGAAAGAAAGAAAGAAAGAAAGAAAGAAAGAAAGAAAGAAAGAGAGAGAGAGAGAGAGAGAGAGAGAGAGAGAGAGAGAGAGAGATGTACGAATGTATCGTCGTCGCGCACGATTCGCGAGTTATACACGCTATATACGTGTGTAATTACCAACCCGAGCTCGTCAGTCTCTTTCTCTCGTGCATTCATACATATAAATACATACCAACGTACACACACGTATCTCTCTTTCGCTTCTCGCGATTTCGCAGAAGCGCTTAATTAGCGCCGAGACCGAGCGTGACTTTGATTCCTGTCTCCTCGCGGTTGTTCGTCTTCTCTCGCTTCGACTCCGAAGCTTTCCGCTTCTTCTCGAGAGCGAAAAAGAAAGAGGGAGAGAAAGGCAGCTCTCTCTCTCTCTTTCAACTCTCTTTCATTCGTTCGGCTTAAAAAAGAAAGAAAAAAGAAAAAAAGAAAAATGAAGGTAAAGGAAGAAATTGCGATGTGCTCTCTCCGTGTGATTCGACGTGCGTATGCAGCTGCTGCCGTCGCTGTCGCTTGGATTTCGTTCAAAGTGATATGTGAAAGTTGACCGAAAGTTTCTTTGACGAGAAAGATAAAGAGGTAGATTTTTATTTACGTAAACGTTGAGGAAATTGCTTTTTGTCTATTATGAATTTTATGGCTCATACAGTATAAATAAATTCTCTAAATAAATGAATTTTCATAAATTTTATTTTGATTAACTTTACATAATAAAGTATTTATTTATTTATTTTTTTTTTTTCAAATTATTTGTTTATAAAGGAAAATTATACAATTTTCTTTAATAAATTTAACACTTATACCGAGAATCAATCACTCGAGTTGTTTTTTTTTTCAAAACATTAGCTGTTCTCGCGCCGGTATATTACACAAGCGTCTTACCCGCTCGTAAAACAGATTACAACAAGTTTGAAAGACATTAGACAAAACATATATTTTTCCCGACTTAACGGCTTTTCAGCGCAAACTTACAACCAGACGAATCCAGGCACAATACTTTTCAATCCAAAAAATAAACACACTTAATGCGCGCGTGCACAAGTATGCCCAACCCATAAATCCACTCCTCGTTTTACGAATCATTCTCGTCATTTCTCTGTCTCGCACCTCTCGCAAACAAAAACTCAACGTCATCGAGACTGTGAAGCGTGCCGATTGAAAAAAAAAAAAAAGAAGGAAGTGAACGAGATAGACATCGAGTAAGAAAGGGCCACTCGGAGAAAAGAAAACAGCTTGGAGCTCTTTACAACTCACCTGACCTTTCCTCCCCCCCTCTCTCTCTCTCTTTCTCTTTTTTCTCTTTCTCTTTTTTCTCTTTCTCTTTTTTTCTCTTTCTCGACTATATCTGTTCGCAAATAACAAGCGGTCTGTCCGTAATTAGCCCGTGCTTTATACCATCGCGGCGGTAATCGCCCCGCACGTTTGAAACCCAAGAACCATCGCACATTTCTCTGTCTGTCTATTGGTTGCGTTTCCGCACACCGCGTATGCCAAAGATATACCTATATATATATATATATATATATATATATCCACGCTGCTGCAGTCGTTCAAATTTCCCGCGACTAGAGGGCAGGTGGATTGTTATTATTATTTTCCATTGTGCTCGAGGCTTTTACGCAAGAACGTTACGCGCACGTCGCGCGTTTCTCGCGCGATAGGGTTGTTGTTCTTGTTATACAGGAACGCCATGGGAAGTCGGCATTTTGTCCGATCTCTCATCTCCGTTCTGTTGCGTATGTATACACGTTTTTGTTCTGACAATGCGCGCGCGTGTGTAACTACATAGTCGCGGAGTAGAAAATTTTAGGGGAGAGTGTAGGGAATGCTTTTATGGATGGAAAGATGTTTCGATCTTTTGTTTCTTCCCTTTTGTACTGCTTTTTTTGTTTTTTTTTTTTTTTTTTTTTTTTTTTTGCTTTACTTTGTTTTGAATTAGTTTTCACTTTGTTTTGCGTTTTAAATATATTACGTAAAGTACGTGCATTTGAAGCATCTTTTTTTTTTTTTTCATGTAAATTACAATAATTAACTCAGCTTGTTTTGATCTATTTTAAATTGTCAATGTCATGTCAATAATGAAGTATATCATTCGTAATTTTTTGTCATCATGAATATGAAAATTCATTGAAAAATAATCATTTTCACGCTTTTATTAATTATTATCACCGTATGCTCTGAAATTCACTTAAATAATAATTTCAAGGAGATCAATTAAGCTCTTTATAAATTTATTGAATAATGATGTATTAATCACGTGTCCTTGGCAACAATTTAGGTCACTCGATTATATTACTAACGCACTGAATATTTTCTGTAATTTAAATTCGCGAATGAAAACATTTTGTTTTAATCCTCTTACATATGTAATCCTTGCACAAAGTTATTCATGCTCGATAATTTATTATGCGAGAGCTCTTTGATAAAAAAAAGGCCTGAAGAAAAAAATAAAGGGAATAAATCAGATGCATGAGATTTTACATTGTTATGCGGAATAAAAAGATTAATCAAAAAAAGGAATAAATATCAAAAATAATAAAAAATAAAAAAATTTCTTACATGTAATTAAAGCGATTGAAATCCATTTCGTAAGCGTCGGCTTCGAGAGAAATAATATGTACAAAAAAGAAGATTAATTAATTGATCGAATATATATTTTTGAAAATATATATTAAATTTATTATTTTTTATTGAATTTTTTTAAAAATATTTAAATTCATTTTCTCCGATATTCGCGTAAATTTAATAATTGAATGAAATTTTTTTCCACCGATAATTTTTTTATTTCGAGTATGCCCATTTTTTAAACTCGAATTACGCGAAAAAAAAAATACAAAAGGTAAAAAAAAAATTTTTTTTTTTTTTGTACCTCGAGCAAAAATCCTTTTCAATCCAAATTCTATTATTCAGCATCGCTCGATTTTTTTCCCGCGAAAACGAGATCACATTCACAAAAGCAAAAACGCGCGCGAGCTCGGCACTCGAGTGTAAAGTAAATTTCAACTTCAATCCAAAACGATAATCCAACTAATGCTTTCGGAAATCTACTCATCTAAGCCCGCTATTTTTTTCCTCTCATTCACTCTCTCTCTCTATCTATCTACCTCTCTCTCTCTCTCTCTCTCTCTCTTTTAATTTTAAAACGCAGTTTGTATTCAAAAGTAAAGCTTTGCAGCGTGGAATGCACAAAGCGACGGCAAAGAGAGAAAAAAAGAAACAACAAACAACGAGATCACGCACACGTTTTTAATGAGACATCTTTATGCCGCTTAGCACAACGGCGACACTATATACGCGAGCGCGCGAGTCTCGGATTACAAGTAGACCCGAGCGTTAACAATTCGTTAACAATGCGGCGTCTGCTTTAACGCTCCAGTCTTTCTCTCTCTCTCTCTCTTTCTCTCTCTCTCTCTCTCTCTCTCTCTCTCTCTCTCACTCACACTCTCTTTCTTTCTTACTGTTTTCTTCTCTCGGCATATCCACGTGGGCGGTTGCGCTAATTTATGGTCTTCATTTGCGAGTCGAGCTTCTTAATGGATTGTTAGTCTTACTTATTGTAATATCTCCTGCTCGGGCGCGCGTTATCTTCCCTTGTCTTTTCTTTTTCAAACTCTCCGGCGAGAGATCATTGATTGGTGGTGCGCGAGAAAGCGCGAGCTAACTCTTTTTTTTTTTCTTTTTCCATCCTTCTCACGGAGCCCGAGCGAATTTCTCGTTATAATTAAAGTTAATTGGCGCTGGTTTTGTCTCGGGCGAGAGATGTACTCGCGAGACGTTTAGATCGACCCCTAGGAGTGGATTAGGTTGTAGCGCGGTTTTGATCGGGAGCAGCTGAATATTCATAATGTTGAATGAAGGAGAGGAGGGGAACTCGAAAATTAAAAGGATTTTATTGTTCTTAATTAATTCGTTAAAACCTCTCTCTCTCTTTTTCTCTCTCTTTCGGGTGTGTGCACGAACTTACGTTTAATTAAACTTTTAGATACTTCGTTTATTTTTATTACTCGCTTGCGCTCTCTCTCACTCTCTCTCTCCTCTCTCACTCTCTCTCTCTCTCTCTCTCTCTCTCTCTCTCTCTCTCTTTCTTTCTCTCTTTCTTTCTCTCTATCGGTATCGTGTTTTTTTAGTTAATGCGTTTGTTGTAGATAAGCGTCGAGTTTTAGTTGGTACATTTTTTTTTTTTTTTTTTTTGTAATGACTAAAAAAGAAATAAATGTAATACACAAATCGCGACGAAAAATTCGTGCTCCTCAAACTTTATTGCACGATAGATTTTCAATTCGGGTATTAAATGCGTCACTATAATTATTAAATATCAAAATTTGGGGTAGAAATTTTATCACTAATTAGCCGACTCTTACTTTATAGCCAATTAAATTTTTATAATACCAAATGCTTTAGGTCGTTCTAAATTATTACTAAAACTGCAATACCTGCAATACTGCAATACTAATTCATGTCTTGAATATTTTTGACAATCACGAGCTTCATAGCCGCGAATTATTAAATTTATTATGTAATCGATATTCTTTGATAGTGCGCATAAATTGATATGAACATTATTTCAATGCTGCACGAGCTTTTAACAAGTTACAAATTAATCGTCTAAAATATAGGAATCAGTATTAATACTAAAAATGTTATAAACAAAATGTATAAAATTCATGGACTCGCGACTTAAAAATTCACGTTGAGTATAAGAAACATTTTTAAAAACACCTTTTTATTCCTCTGGAAGAAAAGAAAAGAGGGAAAAAAAGCAAAGAGCGACGAAGAAGAGAAAAAAAAGATTAAGGAACACAATGAACGGCAACTATTAATAAATTCGATAGCCGAAATTCCGTCTTGACAAACGAACTCTTCGACGTCGCGCCCCGAAACTTATTTCGCAAACAAGAGTAAAAAGACGAACAACGCATACCCCGGGACCCATTGTCATCCTCTGGCGGTCGTCGCGCAACAGAGAAAGAGAGATAAAAACGAAAATAAAAATGAGAAAAAACAAAGAAACAAAAAAAAATCGAGAAAAGAAGTCACCTCGCAAAGTCTCCCGCATCGTCCTCGTCGCTGTCCTTTTTGGAATCTCCGAGTCTCCGACTCAATCTCTCTCTCTCTCTCTATCTCTCTCTTTCTCTTGCACGTGCACGCGTTCGGCGTACTCTCTATTATAACCCAAAAATCCCGGCGAAATAAAAAGAGAGAGAGAGAGAGAGAAGAGCAAGTTGGTCGTCGCCACGCTTGAAAAAAAAAAAAAAAAAAAAAAAAAGAACGGGTTACACACAGAGAGAATCAGCAAAAGGAGAAAAGAAGAAGAATAAGAGGAGGAGGTAGAGGATATCCTTTTATTCACGGCCGGAATAGAATCGGCTTCGTTATTAACACGTCCGCGCATAAGTCGGACTCAGCGATGCGTCGCCAGGGTATACACATACGTTTACATACACGTATATACGTACATCGAGAGGGGAGGGGAGATATTTATGGTCCCGACGGATACAGTAGAGAGAAAGAGACAGAGAGAGAGAGAGAGAGAGAGAGAAAAAGAAAGAGAGAGAGAGAGAAGCCGATTTATACAAACGCGCGCGCGCGCGTCTCTCGCTGCGGCGAGTTAGTCACTCGCCTTGCGAATTTTCGCGCGCACTAGTGTTTTGCGGCCGACGGCTTGAGCTTACTCGCGCGCACTGCTCTGGGGATTTTTGAATTATGGATTCGGAGGGAGACTTTAAACATGTATACATATATACACGTATATAAGTGGCGAGACACGTGCGAAAGATGTTTTTTAATGCGGGAAGAAGGAGAGGTGAGATGAGGAGGGAAGGGGGGGGGGGAGGATTACAACGGGGATTTTTGACGCGCTCGCTAGGCTATCACTTTCGCGAATAATTCGCACGCTCTGCGTGAGATGGGTTTCTTCTTATATATATTAGAAGTTGTTATTTTTGAGGATGTGAGGGCATTGTAACTCGGGCTCGATTTATATCGATTTTATTGTCGTTGATTCGTTTTTTTTTTTTTTTTTTCATCCAAGAATGTCAGCGAATGGAAAGAGATTGTTGGGTTTTTTAAATGAGAAATCGTCTTTTTCGTTTTAAAAGTATACGTTTAAAGTATCGTTTAAAAAATTACTTTTCTCGACCGCATGAATGATTACCGATAATTTTTTTCATTTATTTGTCCGATGGTTAAAAATTAATGATCGAAGGAAAAGTATTGTGCATTTTTATTTGAATGAAAAAAAAAGAAAAATATTAAATATTTATAAAGTTCCGCAAAAAAGTCTTGAACGTATGCGAGAAACAACGTTGTTATATTTTTATACATTATTATTAATATCATCATCGGCGTTTAAAAAATAAAATCAACATTATTGCAAAAATCGACAAAGAAAATATTCGAGTCACGAACGAAAAGGTTTTATCGTCCCAATAAAATCGATTAGATAAATTAACACTTGGCAATCCACAATAAAAACCAAACCGATAAAAATGAGGAATGAAGAAAAAAAAAAGGAAAAACAAACGTTCAACGCTTTCGCGAAAAAGGTGCGGACATTAAAAGAATGAAAGGAGAAGATAAAAATTAAAAAAAGGTAAAATAACTCGAGCACACGCTTCATTCTACATCCTTACCGGTCTTTCGCTCTTCTTACGTTTATAATACGCTTTTTTCTGAAAAGTCGTTAGAGCCGCTTTTGACTCCTACTCCGAGCGCGTTGTTACACACGTACACAAAAGGCAGTTTTCGCGCTCGATTGAGCGCCGCTGGCGTGAACGAACGAATACGTGTATGTATACTCGTGTACGAACGAGCAAAGAAAGAGAGAGAGAGAGAGAGAAGAATTCTTCTTCGGCCGAGGTAACAACGATATGGGGTAGTTAAGGCGAGAAAGAGAAAGAGAAAGAAAGAGAGAGAGAGAGAGAGAAGGAAAGGAGAGGTCGGAGTTATGCCGGCGCGCTCGTTATCCGAGGCCGCGCGAGCGGAGCACAATTGCTGCTTCGTGCGCGGGTGGAAGTCCGATGTGATGCGAGCGTGAAATTTTAAAGGCGGCTCTCTCTCTCTCTCTCTCCCTTACTCTCACTTTTCTCGTGAGACTGTAGGGAATGAAGAGAAAGAGATAGAGAGAGAATGAGAGGATAGCTCGATCGCTCGATTCTGCGGTCGGCGTTTCTCGCTCGATGAGGTGTGGACGAGCGTAAATGCCTGGCGATTCTTGAATAACTATTTCTGCGGTCGAGGAATTTTGCCGTCTCGATGCTTTTGTTCTCGTGTTTCTTGTTTTTTTTTATTTTTTTTTTTTTTATTTTTTTTTTTATTTTTTTTTATTTTTACTTTTTGTACACTGCGTAATGTGTAAAACTTTAATTAATTTTTTGTATTCTTCATGGCGGTAAAATACGATTTCATTACGAGAATTTGCAAAAAAAATAAAATAACTATTGTAAATTTTTCACGATTGGTGCGATGAGTAACATTTTTATTTATAAAAGTAGATAAATTTATAAGTTGAATCAATGAATTTTAACAACTTTAATTTTCTTCTTCAATGCCTATTATTGTAAGAGATATTTTCGCAACGAGTGAGTAAATTCATCGTTTGCAAAAAGTTTACTTTAAATAGCAAAAATATTTTTGCAATTAATTGTAAAATTCTTGCGAGTAAACTCAAAGCGAGCGAGAAGGAAAGAAGAATGAAAGAAGAAGAAAAGAACAATCGTATTAATAATTCAACTGATGAAATCTTGTTCTCGTGGAATTCATAAAAATGAAAATAAAACGCGGCGTAAATTTGAATAATTAATTTTTCAACGAATGTAAGCAAAGCAAGCAAATGCATGACTGCAACGAATTAATTAAGGAATTACACGCGCAATGTATAACAATCATGAGACGAAGAAGAAGGAGAGAGAGAGAGAGAGAGAGAGGTCAGACTGAGCGCGACGAGGATGTTTGCGAGGTATATAAACGAAAATTTTGAACAGCTCGCTGAATACAAAGTATAGGAATAAAAAAAAAAATAAAAATAAAAATAAAAATAAAAATAAAAATAAAACAGAAAAAAATGAGAAAAAATAAAATTAAGAACAAAAGAAAAGATTATAAGTATGGAAGAAACGAGCAAAAAGGAGCTAAAGAAGAAGAGGAAGAAGTAGAAAGAGAGAAAGAGCGGCACGAGAAGAACTGCTGGGTTATATGCACCAAGAGAGAGAGAGAGAGAGAGAGAGAGAGAGAGAGAGAGAGAGAAAGACAGACACAGACAGAAGGAGACAGCGAGAGAAAGAGAGAACGCGTGTAGTAGTGGTGCGAGGAATGCGAAAATAGTGGAAGCCGAAAGCGAAAGAGCGAGAAAGGTAAAAGCCGAGGCAACGATAAACTCAAGCGCTATAGTGCGCGCGGCCATTTTTAATCGGGCCTCTGTGGATTCCCGCGCAATCGTGCATTAATGCTTTCTTTCTTTCTCATTCACCCGCAGCTTTTTGCGGCTGCCTTTTCGTTTATGTAATTGCAGAGCACCGGCACAGTAAAGAGAGAGAGAGATAGAGAGAGAGAGAGAGAGAGAGCTTGGAGCCCGTAGAAACAGATGCCTTTAATGAATCGTACAAGCGCAACCCCACCTCCTACACCCCTTAGACTATTCTAGACTATGGTTAGGTTGGGTTAGCGTTCGAGTTGTATCGACTGGATTTTCGGGTTGATTGGGAGCCGATGGCGGGAATCGATGCTGTATTATACACTTGCCGTGGGAATTTAAAAGCGCGAGCACGCGCGCATTTATGTACTCTATGTGCACGAGCACAAGAGAAGGAGCGCGAAAAGAGTCGATCGTTTTAACGTTTTCTTTTGTTTCGCTCCCTACCTTCCTCCCTCTCTCTTCTTCTTTTTCGTTTCGCTCGGAGAAGAATCAAACACCGTGGGTGGGATATTTTCATCGATTCGGTGAGATGAGTTTGGAATTTACGCGTTCAGATTTTTTCTTGATTGAAATTGTCGCCCGTCGGTTTCATATTGAAATACATATGTACGAGTTTTAGTGAATTATGTACGTTTGAAAAGTAGTTTTCTTTTTTTTTTTTTTAAGCTTCAATTAATTGGTTTTATTCGTTTGCGTGTTAGCTGAAATTTTTTAATTTTAGTCTTTGTTTCGTTCATTGATTTACTATTATAAATATCGATAAAATTTATCTATGAAATAAAATGCATTTGATGAAACATGATGCTTTTTTTATTTTAAAAATTTACATCTATTTTTTATCATTAAAAATGCTTCACGAAACATTCTTTTAATATAAATCTTAAACAACTAACTCGAAAAATTATCGGCAATTAACTTTTGCAACGTCGGGCTTATCAATCGAACAATTCAATCGTCGACGAAGCTAAACCAGTAAAATTACAATTATTTAAAACCCAATAAAAAAGCTCACGCGAAGGAAGAAGGTTTGAAAGATAATCTCGTACGTAATATGATCGATAAAAAACGCTCGATTTATTGCAATAACGCGAAACGCTCGACAAAAATCACGAGGAGTATACAGGACGCTTACTCGCCAGCAAGGATCGCGCACTCGATCGAGCTTATAAGTACATCTAAGGAAGCACACGTGGCTTACGAAGGAGCTTAGGACTACTCGATTAGAACCTCAAATAACGCACGACGGTTCGCCGATAATCCGCGTATTATTACCTACGTACAAGCTCGCTCGCCAACGATAAAGAGAACGAAAGTACTCGTCGTTTAGAGAGGAGAGAAACGAATCGTCGTTCACGCGCTCGTGCACGTGACGAGAGAACGATATATATCGATATAATAATGTGACTTTTGACGCTAGTCTGTAAGCGAGCGAGCATATATATATATATATGAACGACGGTTAATTGACGGAAATTAGCGGACACGTGTCGCGCGACCAGACGATAATGCTTAACGAATTCTTCGCTCGCGCGCGTCTTTTGTAAGTCGAGAGAAAGAGAGAGA
Organism: Chalcis sispes; assembly: GCA_949987625.1. NCBI lineage: Eukaryota > Metazoa > Arthropoda > Insecta > Hymenoptera > Chalcididae > Chalcis > Chalcis sispes. Next base: position 72,857,803 of record OX465094.1, read on the forward strand.
GAGAGAGAGAGAGAGAGGGGGGGGAGGGGGAGAAGCTTTTTACCAAAGTACTACTCGCTCGTCGATGGTCTTCTTTGTGCGGAGGATGGTTTTATGGTTTTGTTTTTACAGCGGGAGTCGAGAAGCCATTGTCGTTTGGCTTTCGTTTTTTTTTTTTTTTTTTTTTTTTTTTTTTTTTTTATTTTGTTTTTTTTTTCATTTTGTTTTTTACTTTGGAGGACTTTTTGTTTAATAGATTCGTATTGATTTAAGTTACCGAGTCGTATAACGTAATGGTTTTACAAATACTTAGAGTTATAGAATTCTATTTTATGCCTTTTGGGTCTTTTTTTTTTTTATTTTTGTTGAGTCGCTTTTCAATAATAGGAATTTTCACTGTTCATTTGAACGTGTGAATTGAACGCATGGAAATATAGCATATAGTTGAAAATTTATTTATTGTATTATTTAATTTTGAATATTCAAACATTTTATTAAAAATCTACAAATCGCATTATTTATGAATCTTGTAATAAAAAAAAATTATACAGCTTAATCAATTTATCCGATAAATTACATAAATTAAAAAAAAATTATAACCGTGCGGATAAATATTATCAACGCATGTACAAGAAGTTGCGCAAATAATTCCTTTTAAACGTCATGTAAAATACATAATATACATGGCGAAATCGATTTAAAATCAACAAAATTAATCGACATTTTCAAACGAGTCGATGCACGACGGTTTATAACGCGTTAATAACAAAGTACTCGTTCAATAAGTCCGGTATAAGCGCAGAATGGAAGATTTTCAACAAAATATAACTTTGCTTGGATCGTTGAATAAATTAATATTTAACGAAGGGCCATAATTCATTCATACGATGTATCGATAAGGCGTACCGTATATATGGAACCCTTATGGTAAACAACGAGTACAAAGTCGTACGTTCTTTATGCGAGAGAGCCTTTCTATATATTCTCATCAAAGATGGCCAAAGATCGAGGAGCAATTAATTCTCGTATAAATTGATTGATCCGTGCAATAAAACGATGAAAATTATCAATAAAATATTGCGTTAATTATACTCGGAACGGTTGTTTTTTTCTTTTTCTTTTTTTGTTTATCTTATATACTCCGTTATCGTCGAACAATAATTTTAACACATTATAATAAATAAAGCCGAGGTTACATATCGATTTGAAATTTTTAACGAGATCGATTTATTTATTTTCGTTTAAATAACGACAGAAAGAAAGAAACATTTTATATATACGTTATTCCATCGAATATTTTACGAATGTGTTAATTCAGCGGCGTGCGGAGATAGGGAGTCGATTACCGTTTTTAAAACGTATGGAATAGCACATTAAAGCGAGTTAAGCCAGCTTTAGCTAATACCTATACTTTTAACTGAAATTCGAATGGCTGCCACAAATTTATATAGATTTTAATCTTTTTTAGCTTATTCAAACTTTATATCATTAACGATTTTCAATATTCCGGTAATACCCAGAAGTTTATTTAACGACGAATGAATGACAAGTTTAAACCAGCGTTTCATTTCTATGAACACCTTTTATTCATTAATATCGGCCAATTTTTAATTCCGTTATTTATTATTAGCCAATCGAAAATTAAAAGTTGTTTATTCGTAAATGTAATTAAAATTTAACGATAAATCGTATTTATAATTCTTAAAATTCGTAGAAAAATTTTCTTTCCTATTCGCTAGAAAAAAAAAAAAAACCATCTATAATTGTATAAATCTATATTATATAGCAGTACAGTTAACGTTTATTAATCATCGTAAGCAATAACAATCAAGGTAAATGGAATCATTAAATAAATCTGCGAGACGCGCTTAAATATCTCCCTCTGGGTTTGCCAGATAGAACGAGAAAAAGAGTGTGAGAGAGAGAGAGAGAAAGAGAGAAAAAATGAAAAAATGAAAAAACATAAGGGGTAAATTTTTTGAAATTCCTCGTACATTGTACTCTAGCCTCGAGATAGTTCGCGAGAGAACAAATTCTCCGTAAGAGTAAGGGAGAGAAGAGAGAGAGAGAGAGAGAGAGAGAGAGAGAGAGAGAGAGAGAGAGAGAGAGAGAGAGAGAGAGAGAGAGAGAGAGAGAGAGAGAGAGAGAGAAAGAGAGAGAGAGAATAGAGGAATGGAATTATTCCCCCCCCCCCCCCCCCCCCTCCCCGTGGTTGTTATCTTACTTAAACGCCGCATGCGAGAGGTATATAATGGGCCGCGAGAGTTTACCGGCCCATAAATTTAGCTCGGTGGACGCGCGCGCGCGCGCGTGTATGTGTGTGCGAGTGCACGTATGCTTCTTCTTCCTCGTGGTATAGCTCGTCGTCGTCGCCGTTGTTTGATGCCAGTTTAGCACACAGGGAAACGGGTAAGCCCCTCCGGTCATTTTATAGGGCGTCATGCGTGGGTCGAGGAAAAATATCATCGTTGCGGTTGAATAGAACGTTTCGTTCTCTCTCTCTCTCTCTCTTCTCTTTCTCGTAATCGATTCTCATTGCTGGATGCTCTCTCGTCGTTGTCGGACTTTAAAGATTACGACCAGAAATGATCGAATGATTTTTTAATGTGTGTTTTATACATTATATACTTGACTGATTAATTGACGGGATTACACGTTTTTTTTATAAATTTGTATTTTACATTATTTCTTCATCAAAATTACAATTAAATGCTTCTTTTAATTTATCCATTTTCATATTAACAAAACGAAAGAAAGAGAGAGAGAGAGAGAGAGAGAGGAATAAAAATAGTGAAAGAGAGGAGAAAACGTCGAATACCACAACTTTCTTTGTGTGCCGACTAACAAGGCGCAAAGTTAGGTGTCAACAATAAGTCAAGAAGGCCTTTCTCGAGCTCAACCGAGGCGCACTTCCCCGTAAGCGCACTCGAGCGCTCTCTTATCCCCCCAAAGAATCTTGCGCAAATCAGCTTATACACGAGAAACAATTTTCCCAAGGCCGCGTTTTTGTCCGTGTATACAGGTGAGAAGTTGCCGCTGGCATTATAACGGGCAAACACCTTGCGCTCACGAGAAAATAATTCCAAATCGCACGTTCGAGGACACGTGCATTGTCCGGGGTATTCCCGCAAACTCATCGATACATAATGGGCCGTACGAGCGTGAAAGCGACGAACTACCGAAAAATTATTACCGGACGCCGCGCGTAATCTCTCGTATTTTCATCCGATAAAGCTAAAGAGTCGAGACGGAAACACGAATAAAGACGAGAAAGGTTGCGCTCTTAAACCACGGTTCTCTCTTCTACACGGTTGAAGGTTAGGCTCAACGCGTATCGATCATGCACCCTTAACTTGCTGGAAGAAAAAGAAGAAGATCAGAGAAGGAGCGAAAGGTCAGAAAAGCTAGATGTGTAGCGGGGATGAAAAGAAAGTGGGGAAATCGCTCGCATGAATAGAGTTACACAGCGCGAGGAAAGGTGGATGAATCGGGGAGGGTGATAGAGAGAGAGAGAAAGAGAGAGAATGAACGGACACGCGCTCCCGGAGAAGAATATAAAGGATACATTCTTTCTTCTTCTTTTTTTTTTTTCTTACTTAGGCTAAAGTAATTGTATGGATATTTGAAGGCAAATGGAGAGGAGATAGAAACGGGGGAAATAGCAACGGGGATAACGTAATTTGTTTGAATACGCGCGCTCGTCTTTGTTGCGTCACAATGGCTCTTATAAATGGATTTTAATGGCTGAATTAAATATGTGCGCACAAGTTTGCAGGACGACGATGCGCCACGCGATTATTTATTTCACAATTGTTTTTCCCTTTGTCAACGGGGCTGCTATGTATGTATATACACGCTTATGCGAGTAACGACGATTCCTACGATGGTGACGAGCTTTGTTGCGTGAGAGGGAAGGGGGAGGGAGAAGTGTCATTGATTGATCGGTTGGTTAAGTGATTATTCGAAAGCAGTAAATAACGTGTCTTTCAAGGCATTAAATTGCATTGCAATGTAGTGTCGCATCATAGAATCGCGTAAATGTTTCTTAAGATTGCTTTTTTCGATTCAATTGTCGTTATTATTTTCGTTAATACGAATCGGAATATATGGCAAGATATTAATATTACGTATACCGTGAAAATAATCTGTTTCTTTTTGTCTTGAAAAAAAATAATAAACGAGCGTAGAAAGTCAGTAATAATATGCATATCGAAATATCGACGCTAACATATATAAACGATATATAAAAATGTATCTTACGAATAATAGATCTCCCACAAGCGATAACAATGTCGCGCAGTATTTCGCAAAAATCGCGCGATATTTATCAACGTCATCGATGTCGTTCTTTCTCGCCTTAAGAATTTGTTCTCTCTCACTCTCTCTGTCTCTCTCGGCTTGAAATAAATAAAAGCATGAAGCGTTACCCTTTCATTCGTGCGGGATGAAAAAAAAAGGAAAAGAAAGAAAGACAAAAAAAATAAATAAAAAGGAACTTTATCACCCCGTCGAAATAAATGAAAAGAAGAAACCTTTCGTTCATTCGTTCGTTCGTTCGACAGAGAGCCAAGAGTCCGCACTTCTCAATTCAACGAGGACGAATCGCATTTCGTTGCCGATATTAAAAGGAAAAAGGGAAGGAAACAAAGTATAGTAAGAAATCTCTTCGCCCTTCAAACCTTTCGCTCGTGTGGTCTCTCTTCGATTGTCCTTGTCTGTGTGTGATTGTGCGCGTGTGTGTTTGTGTCGGCGAACAAAAAAAGAAGGTATCAATTGATCAATGAGAAACAAAACTTTAGCCTTAGCGATCTTTCTCACTCCACGCGTACAAAACGCCAAACGCATGCATCACTCGAAAAGTAGCTCAATAGAACCCATTGAAATTCGCGCGCTCGCTCGTTCGCGTTCCTAAACGCGCGGTGAGCCCGCGCGAACCGAGGGAACGAAAGAGAGAGAGAGAGAGAGAGTTAGTTGTGCATCGAGACAAAAAGGCGAATCGAACACGAGAGAAGAGACCGACTCCTCTCGATGAAACGGGTATATGTACAAAAAATAAAAGCGAAAGAGAGAGAAAGAATGAGAGAGAGAGAGTGAGAGAGAGAGAAAGATAGAGAGAAAGAACAAGAGTAAGAGAATAAGAGAGACGGAGAGAAAATCCCCACTACCGGGATAAATCTACCACTACTCCTCTCTCTGCCACCCTGAATCTCTCTCTCTCTTTCTCACTCCCTTTGAACCCACGCAGTATATTCGCCGGTTCGAATGACAAAGCGTTCCTACGGTCCAAACACACTGTAGCCAGCCACCTCGTGCGCTGGGAGTATATACCACGCGTCCGCGTGCGCGCGCGCGCGCTTTTTCCCCGGCATTACAAACTTCTATATATATATATATATATATATACACACACATATGTATATCTATATATCTATAGATTTGTAAACGAAATTCCCTGCGCGGGCTTTAACGCATACGCACGTGTACGCGCGTACGTTTATATACATGTATATGTATATAAACGGGAGTCGATCGCCGCCGTCGTCGTCGTTGCCGCCGCCGTTGCCGCCACCACCACCGACGCCGAATTGGATTCACGAGGGTGAAAGAGAGTTTACGAGAGAAAGAGAGAGAGACAGAGAGAGAGAGAGAGAGATTTCGGAGCACCGGAAAAAAGACGAGCAAGAGGTGCCGGCGTTAGTAGGCGAGCTGGCGCGCACGCGAAAACACGCGTATAATCGATTACGCAACCTGCCTTTCTCTCTTATAATTTACTCCCTCTTTTTTACTAGCGCGCGCTCGCTCTCTTTCTCTCTTTCTCTCTCTCACTCTGTCGGATGACGGGGTGCCCTCTTTTGCCCTTCTATTTTTTTCTCTTTCCTCTTCGTGCGCGCGCGCATTGAGAGGACTGCTGTTTTGTGTTTGTGTATATACGTGAATGTGTATACACAACTTTGAGAAAGGAGCGCTCGTCATAAATCACTTAGGATCGCGCGCAAAAGTGTGTATAGTCGCGCGCACGCCGCCGTGGCGAGGAAATCTCGCTTACGACTGCCCGAGCTTATGAATTTCTGTTATTATTATTATTATTATTATTATTATTATTATTATTTTTTTTTTTTTTCTTACTTTTTCCAAGTTTGTTTTGATCGTTCATCGTTGGTGTTTGCTGTTTACGAATTGAGTGCGCGTACTCGTGCGACAGTGAAGGTGTTTGTCAATTTGTGGAATCTATTTTGATATCGTCGTGTTGAGTGAAAGATTGGCTTCTATGGGGTTGTGCTGTGTTGTGATCGGTGACGAAGATGAGCCTTTATTTTCAAATCGATTGGAGCCGTTTCGGCGCGAATCACATGACTGGATTGACAGTGGTTAGTTATCCTCGATTTCGTTAACTATACATAAGCGTTGAAACTTCGTTTTGAATTTTACATTATTTATTTAACAAATCAAAATGTAAACAAAATAAGTTTGTTTTGATAACAGTTGCATACATATATACACGCGCACGAGATACACGTGGTTTTCGCAACATTTGCTTCGTCGCCCCGAGTGCAGGTGGCGCTGTTGCGCGTACACATATATACACACAGTGTTTATAAACATTAATTATCTCGCTCTTCGCGTGCTATTTAATTTCATCCCTCTTTATCTCCAATTCTATTAATTCTCAATTACATGAGCGCGCGGGAGAAAAGATGGTTTCCGCGCACAATGTCGCAATCAAAAAAAATTTTCTCGCGTGGTTTTTATTTAACGCTCCGCTATTTACACGTTAATTTATTTATTTGTGGCGTTAAAAAAAAAATGTTTGAAATTAATAAGTTTATTTTTACTTTGTGTATATTTTATGCAAACTCGCGTCCTTTTTTTTTTCTTTTATTTTTTATTCAAACAGCCTTTCGCAACGTAAAAATACTTGGTAAAATTATGAAAGTGCCCATATATGAACTTGAACGCGACAAAAATGTTTTTCCCTTTTCTTCAGTTGGACACACGAGAGGTATTTGTATACCTGTAAGATGAGCCGATTACGATGCTTAAATGCTCGTGTATAGCCGCATTTCCACACTTCGACGTATCCCCCCCTCCCTCTCTTTCCCTCCCGGTGCGAATAAGCGCGTTTGCGACAAAGCGCGCGTGAGCTCCTGCTACCTGCTTGTATCCCATTAGTCTTCTCGAAAGTCCCACTTAATAATTGTAGTCCACCCCACCCTCGAACGCATCATCATAGTCATCGTCGTCATCGCCGAGCATAAAGCCAGAGGTCGGTAGTATAACTTGCCCCTTTTCGTTTGCGGTTGCAGGTGGCGACGCGGCCTTGGAGCCCAAATCAAGGCAAGGCGCGGGAGATGACCAAGCTCTGTAACCACAAGAGAAAAATCCAGCAACAGCAGCAGCAGCAGCAACAGCTACAGCACTCGGTGACGGCCTCGAATCAAATCGTCACCTCGAACCCGCCGACGATCGCTACGATACCGTTGAGCGCCGACTCTCCCTTGCCAATCGAAAAATCAAAAACAGGTATGTACACGTTTGTTATAACTAATATTTCATTATGCATTTGGACATTTCGGAATCAGCTAAACGTTCGCGCCCGTTTAACTTTATTCGTATAGAATCGATTTCGTGCGACAATTACCGGATAACTATTATTCGATCATATATTAGTATCACATTGTACATCGCGTGCATAATCTCGCGTCGCGATTAAAGGAAAACAAACGGCTATTACGTATTCGCACGTAATTAATAAAACCATAAAATAGTTATTGCCAACGTCGTATATACATACAGAAGCCAAGACAGCCAGCGGCGCGACCTTGCTAAAGGTTAATTGGCTAGATCATAATTAAATATTATACGTGTGCTTTTGCTACCTACTTTTATAAATTACTCTGACAATAATTTATTATAGTCGTAGCTTGTTAGACAGATTTATCATTAGTGTAGAGACTACTGTAAATAAAAACCGATACCAATTAGCTTCGTAAACGGCTACAAGTTTGAATTTTATATTAATCATCGTGACATTTACTTGCATAAATTTATTTATTTATTTAATTTTTTTTTTTTTTTTTTGATAATTATTGCTAAATTTAACGGTAGAAGTTTTATTCTTGTGATTCTGAACTATCCTCGAATATTTTTATGCATGCATAATTGTAATATTGTAAAATTAATAACTGCAACATGCGGGCTATTTAATTTAAATTAAATGATATCTGCTAATTATTGTCATAACTGATATTAAATTTTAAATATGTTTATCGCTTACAGATAAAATTACATTTTCAAAATTAAAAATATAATTCTCACGCAATTTTCGTAATTTAATTTTAAAAAGCACGTATATCATAAAAATTATTAAATTTAATTTTCAAGTGCTTTCGAATTATACGAATAAATGATCGCGTAATCGCTTCTTTTTTCTTAAACACACTTAATTAGCCGCTATAGTCCTTCTTCGCTAATTTCCTCGTTGTTAAAAACTCGAGAACAAAAAGGAAGCGTAAAAGAGTAAAAAGAGATAAAGAGGAAAGAGAGAGAGAGAGAGAGAGAGAGAGACCCCGGAAAATAAAAAAGGATGAAGCATAAAGGGGGAAGAGAATAGAAGGGAGAAAAGAGAAACGCGAAACTGCGTGTCCTTTCTCGCTCTTGTTGAACCATCTAATTAACATAGGTTCATAACTTACAAATATTTACCCATCGTCTTTGATGTCACCAAACACAAATTTTCCCTCTTAGTATCCGCTTATCCCATACGTATACATTTTCTCTGTTTTCTCCGTGTTTCTCCTTCCCTCGTCAGTTTGTCTCCTTTCTATCCCATACAATCTTTCGCGAAATTCGCGCTCAGCTCGAAACTTTCAACTTTGACGTTCGACGCTCTTACGAAGCGTTACATTACAGTCGACCTCTTCTCTCTTCCTCTTCCCGCCTCTTCTAACTCTCGCGCGCAGATGTATATCCAGCGCGTGGAAACTTTTAGATTGGTTCGTCGTCGTTGTCGTAGGACGTATTACAAAAGTTTCCCGCGAGTGACGTGCCGGGGCGCTTTCACGAGAAAAAAGCCGATTCGATGAAAAAAAAATGAAAGTTAAAGAGAAAAAGAGAGAGAGAGAGAGAGTATCGAATACGTACACATCGATGTATACTCGAGGCGAGGCGGTGGATAAACGGATGGAGAAGAGAAGAGAGAAATGATAGTTATAATGGTCCAGACATTTATTCAGCATCGGATGCGAGTTTCTCTCGCTTCTATACGCGTGCCAACTTTTGCTTGGAGTAAGACCAAGTTTCCTTCCCGTCAAGAGAGAGGGAGAGATAATCGGGGAAAGTAAAACGGTATCATCCTCGAGGATGAACGCCGGATTGTCGGAGACAAAAAGAAAGAGAGAAAGAAAGAAAGAAAGAAAGAAAGAAAGAAAGAGAGAAAGAAAGAAAGAGAGAAAGAAAGAAAGAAAGAAAGAAAGAAAGAAAGAAAGAAAGAAGGAAAGACGAGGACGAGGACGACGAGGAGGACTCTCGTAATCATTAGGAAAAAGTCGACGGTGAAGAAAAACGACGAAATTGCGGTATTAGCAGAGACTCTTGCAGCTCTCTACTCTACTTCGGTGACATTTATGTATATATATATATATATATATACGCAATCCACTACTGTGGGTTCGTTCCTCTCTTTTTTTCTGTCTCTGTCTCTCTCACTCGTTGTTTTTGCATCTCTTTTTCCATTAAGAGTCGCGATAATGTATAACTATCCTCTTTCCTCTTTTCCTCTATCGGTTTTCTCTTCTCTCTACTACCTTTCGTATCTTCTTCCGTTTTCATCGTGTGTAATGTCGATCGCAGATCCCCGCAAAATTCCCGCGAGGAATCGACCGCAGAAACAAAAAAAAAAAGAAGGAAAAAAAAAAGAAGATAAAGAGAGAGAAAGCGTCGTGCGTAGGTTTCGTATACGATCCCTCGTGCGAGGGTTTGCTGCTCGATTACTTCTCGTTTTGTCGTCTCGTTGTGTATACGTATACACTTATTTATACGTGTATAAGTGCATATATGTGTGTTTGATCGGTCGGTAGGAAGTCGAGAATTAACGATTATTATTTTGCGGATTGACGATTTTCCATCACGCGATAATTGATTCTTGGAAGGGATAAGGGTGGATATGGTGAACTGATTGGATTAGTTTTTGCGTATAATATTGCCGATGAGTTTAGTACAAGAAAAGTTGATAGTATTTATGTGTTCTCTCATAATGGAAACATTTGATGATATAACTTTAGAATTTATCAACGTTTATTTGGGTTTTATTTAATTAAATGCAGTAATCGACGAGTATTAAATATAATTTCAAACGAAAATCAATTTTAATTATAATGTCATACATTATGGTTTTGTAATATTAAATATATTACTATTGATTTAGTTAAAAAACAAATATCACTGACGAAACTCGATTTCAATAATATACGCCAATAAATCATGCATGGATAAAACTTCGCAACAAAAACGACATTATTTTTCATGAAAAATTCAATACATCAACGCTTTCAAAGTACACCGCGTACCTTTAAAAATAAATAGATATTCGTATTTTCATTCTAATAAAAGAAAAAAAAAAAAAAATCAAAAATAAAAGTGGCAATCCCGCGTCATTTCGAATTCAACGCTCGACGAAAGCGAGAAAAACGTCGTCTGGTACAACGATAATTTTGCTCGTTTCCGATCATGACACTTCCGTGACACGCGCGCAATCAATTCACGCGGAGAAATTCCGCGCTCGCCCGCGCTTACGCACGTCGAAAGCTTCTTTTTTCCTCTCTTTCTTCCTTTTTTTTTTTTTTTTTTTTTTTTTTTTATTCTTGTCCCCCGTGAGCGAAATTCCCCATTACCGCTTGACGTATTTTCTCTCTGTGGAAAAGAGCACGTATGTATGTCTGTGTATGTATGCCTGTGCGTGTGTGTGTATATATACACGTAAAAAGATGCGGCGTTTCCCTTAGACTTTCAGATTCGCGCGGAATTTTAAGTTGCTCGAGTTGACTTTCCGTTCCGCGACCATTCTCCCTTTCCTCTTTTTACTTCCACTCTATTCAAGCGGCGAAATTCTCTGCTTTTGTAAGAATCGGTCGTTTTTTACGGGTAGATTCTTGTATGTTCGCTGTGTTTTATATTACCGTCGATCGCGACAGTTTTATTGTGTCCAAAAGTTTTTTTCATTCATTCGCGAGCGAATGTATGCACTAACTGTTAGTGAAGTAATGTTTGAAAGTTTAGATTGTTGGAAATGTTTCGCCACGGTATTTTAATCGTGAACAAAAAAAGGAAAAGATTATACATACTTTTAAAAGTGCAATTTACGAAATACTTTTCTTTCTCCAACGATAAAATAATAAATAATCCATCGCTAAAAATTAACTCTCGAATGAAGATATAAACTTACGTGGCATATTTCCGTAAACATCAAATGCACGGTTATTGTTATTAAGAAACTCGTTACCATAAATATCAACGTAAATATATTCCACGAATCCAGACCATCTCGAGCGACTAACTATTCTTATAAATCTTTTCTCAGAGTTCACGAGAGTAACTTTTCCCCTTATATTCGTGCACATATTTACCGCAGCCGCTCGTTTATCCCTTTTCCTTCTCTTTCCACGCGGACGATGATATCCTCGACCTCTCATTTTCGCATCTTTTATCCCTCTCGATTGTACTCGCTCTCTTGCTCTCTCTCTCTCTCTCTCTCTCTCTCTCTCTCTCTCTCTCTCTGCGCAACTTGTTCTTTGTCATGCACACACGCTTTTCTTATTTTCTTTTCTCGACCGAAAAAATTTTTTTTTTTTTTATCTTTTCCTTTAATTTGAGATTCACCCTCGTACCTATTCTTCTAAACTTCTCTATCTCTCTTTTTCTTTTACTATTATGCGGGGGCGCGAGAGTAAAACCAATTCATCATATCCATATAATTCTAACCGAGCTTTCCTTCTCCTCTCTCTCTCTCTCTCTCTCTCTCTCTCGCCTTCTCTCTCTTCTTCTTCTTTCACGCCTTCGCGAGGAAGATAAAGAAAAAAGTAAAAGAAACAAGAAAAATACGAAAGAGCGAGAGCGTAGGGATATTAAATTTTCGCGAGAGCAGTATTAAACTTTCATCGCTTCATAACGTTATTACGAAAGGGAAAGAGGAAGCAAGTGGGCGAAGGAGAGTGTGAGTGAGGTTAGGGGAGGTAAGAGGAAAGACACTTTTATCAGAGTTTCTTTGCTGGAAGTTACTTCTTGGAATCCTCGGAACTGCGCTTGCCGTCTTCTTCCTTTCAACGGCACCTCCGCGTAGCTTTTATGCGGACGCTGGGACTTTCTCTTGCACACACACATACACACACACACACACACACACACACACACAACACAGACACAGGCAAAAGCTCGCGCGCGCAAACACTTACAGGCTCGAAGCCAAAGAGGGAAGAAGAAGCGTGAAACTGCCGCAAACACGATTTTCCCCGCGAGTCTTTTGAGTGGGTTCTTAATTTTTAGCTTTTTGCCGCTTCTTCCTTTTCTGCCCTCTTCCCTGTCCTATACTTATTACTCTATACCGTACCTTCTCGTAGACTTTGTCTGCCTCCTTTTTTTGAGTCTTGTTCTTACTCGGTTTCTCTTTCAAAAGAAATACAAAGAAATAAAAAGAGAGAGAAAGAGAGAATCGAGTTAGTTGATATGGCTTTATTATTATTATTATTATACCAGACAAAGGATTATTGGGTTTTAGCGGTTGACCGTTTTGGCAAATTGCTAAGATGAAGACCTCCGTAGTTGTGTCTGTGTGCGCGGCTATCTCTCCCTTTTCCGAAACTCTCTCTGTACGACTTCTTGTTGTTGTACTTGTTTTGATTAATTTAGTAGTTGCCGAGAGGCACCAGCTATTTCTACCGGTTTAATCTGTTATTATGAGTAAAACAATATTATTTACGATCCCTCTATTTATTCGATTAATTTTCACGATGATAATCGATACCAATCTTAACAAGTTTTCCTTTCTTTTTTTTTACTTATGCGCGTGTAATTAAGTTTTATTTCAAAACTTTTCCCCAAATAGGAATAACAATAGAAGTTGGTATGAATATAGAAGAAGAACAGGAATAAGAAGAAAAAGAAAGTTTTATTTACCATTTTTATGAATATTATCGTTACCGCTACTGTTATGCTAAATCAATTCATGTAGAAAGAATCATTTGAATTTCCGGGTTCTCGAGGGATAGCAGAAGAAGTATATATAAGAAAAAGCGTCAGGGGAAAGAATGAAAAATGTAAATTGCACGAAATTTAGGAAGGAAGTAAAGCGAAGATCCCGAACAAGCGAATTAAATCTAACAATTTGAAAGTGATCTTGAAATCCCCCGGCTCTATCCGCCTCGTAAAGTAACAATCTCCGGTGCTCACTTTTTTCCTCTTCGTAACGTATATATATATATTTACACACATACACGTCTCCCTCTTGCGTACATAAAAGTCGAAGAGAAGAAGAAGTAGCTAGAGAGGACAGATAGGATGAAGCGACGGTTTGTTACTAAAAATAATGTTTATACCAACGCGCGACGGCGCGCGCGAAAAAAAAATTGGATGCGAGAGATAAAAACGCATAATAATAAATCAGAGCTTTAAGAGTGAGAGAGTGAGAGAGAGAGAGAGAGAAAGCGAACTCGCGTCTGGTTTTAGAGTAAGTAAACAAATTTTTTATCCGGAGCGACAGTCTTGTGTGCGACGATATTTTTCGTAGGGATGTAGTGCTATGTGTCGCTTCTTGACTATTTTATGAATCGTTGTAAGTGATTTCCGTCATTTGCGGGATTAATGTGACCGAGCGGAATATAAAATGAATAAAAAATTTACATACTTTGACTAAGTGCGCTTGATCGTTCACATTTATTTTTTTTACTCGCGATAAATTGGTAAAATATATATTGTACATGTCTAAAGCAGATACTATAACTTTTTAGTCTCTTTTTTATTACGTAAGTTCGTGAATAAAAATTCAGCAATTCTTTGTTCGAATAAAGCATATAAAGCCCGACGCCACGTTTATCGGCTAAAGGAATTCCGGCGAAGCGCTGCGTTCGACGTTTCATTTAATTAAAACTATGTAACAAACGCCGCCACAAGCAAACGTACAATTGAATATATCAACGTTATTGTCTAATTCAGGGATGAAAAAGAAGTTAAAAAAAAAAAAAGAGAGAGAATCGTCCTTTTCTTATTGCCTATACGCAGTTTGCCTTTCTTCTTGCATGATAATATCGAGAGAGCGAGAGAACACAATGCCGCCCAGTTCAAAGCCCAACAAAGACACTTAACAATAAAAAGAGAAACAATAAGGAAAGCTTCATTCTTCCCTTACGTTAAAGAAGTCTCTTATATCTTTCCATCCGAAACAATGACAACGCCGATATACTATATATATATATATACATCGCGTCATCCCAATTTCCCAATCCAATATAGCCCACCCCTTTCCACATTCACCACCAGCATGAGTATACGCGTCGAAAAAGCGCATCCACATACACACACGCGTACATAGTCATAAATCCACGGCACACACCTCGAAAACAATCCAAGACAGCGACACTCTCTCTTCCCCGGGCGAAAAATTCCCCTCCGCGAGTAAGAGAGAGAGAGAGAGAGAGAGAGAGAGAGAGAGAGATAGAGAATGGTCCGGGACAAGGTAGAGCTCTAGCATCGGGGGCAAAAGAGGAATAGAGCGCATTATTGCACGTAGAGGAAGAAGGAGAAAGAGAGCTTTCTCGGTGGTGGAAGAAGACGAAGAAGGGGTAACGGAACGGGTTGCGTATATATGCAACGGAGAGGGGGGGGGGGGGGAGGAGGACGCCTTCGCGCGCGATCAATCACTTAGGGCGCGAGCGAGGAAACACTCAGTGCGCAAGACCGTTTAAAGCACATCCTCCCTTCCACCTTCTCTCTCGTTTCTATGCACTTTGCGCGACGCTTTGCGCATGTGTATATGCAACCTCTCTCTTTCTGACTCTATCTGTCTCCCTCTCTCTCTGTTCTGTTTCCTCGTTCTATCTTCCCTCCCATCCACCCTTCCTCTCTCTCTCTCTCTCTCTTTCTCTTTCTCTCGCTTTTCGTTACTCTTGGCTTCTCTTCGTGTTTGAACTCGCTTGCTCTTTGGATGAATTACTCTTTAGAATTCTCTTCTTGTGAGAAAAAGTCTAGCGTCGCGAGTTTCTCAAAGTGTTGTTAGTATTTTTTTTTTTTGCTTTTGCTTTCACTTTTTTTTTTTTTTTTGAATAATTTATATTTTTAGAGCTTTTGAGATAAAGAAAAAAAAAAAAATGTTTTATTTTCACTGTAGATAAAAGTCGAAAAGGAAAAGGATTACGCTAATTGAGGCTTGTTAAATACTTCTTTATTAGATTAATGCTGAAATTTTATTCGTTCGTTTGCATCGGGCGCATTTAGCGAAACAATGGCTGCAATGTCAATTTTATCAAATAGTTTCAATTGAATAGTAAACATCAAATTTGTCGTTCTTAGACGAGTCTAAAACAATGGAATAACAGCGTTCTCTCACTTCAAGAAAATTTGCCGAGAACAATTACTCAAGTCTGGCTTGGCGCGCGCTTTTTAGTATTTACTTTTTCATCCCCTTTTGTTTGCATCCGTTGACTCTCTTTTATCTCTTACACCCTTTTTTTTTACGACGTTTATTACAATTTTTTTATACCTTTGTATTTCTTTAGAATTTTTTTTTTTTTTTCTTTTTGCCGTTTGAGTTGATTTTTTTACTTTAGGTATTTCCCGTCCTTTAATGATAGACTTTGACGACGTGAATTGTGTATAAACGAGATAATAATTATGAACGATTGTATATAGTAGGGGTTTATGAGTCGTACGCGCGTGAGAAGGGAATTTTTTCTTTCTTTCAAAACGAAGGGTGCGACTGTATATAATTTTTTCGAGCATAACCATTGAGTATAGAAAATGTATCCGAAACTTTTCGACGCTTATACAAACACGCATTTACGAGTAATGAAATTGGACACTAGGGAAAAAAAAAAATAGAGCTCGGCGAAATGTAATGTAACGCTCGTGAATTTCGAAATATTACACCTATAGAATTCTTTACAATCGATAAAACGCTGTAATTTAATTTTCACAGTAAGTACAATGTAACAAAAGCGTTAAAATAAAAATTCACTTGGCTTTAAGTCTAAGAAAGCTAATTTACATTTTAATTTTCCAATCGTTAAATTAATTGCCCTTTATCAACTGTAAACAATCCATAAGACGAACTAATAAGCCCTTCATTTTTGTCCCCTCCTCCGTTCATCCCCTTACTTCCTTCTCTCGCTAAGTCGGAGATAACAAAAAAGACAAAAGAGAAAAAAAAAGGTATCGATAAATATTTCATCGGCGCTCGTTCGCCCAACGCTTTTGAAATATATTCACCAGCTTCGAAGAAATTGTACCATCGGTGCGCGCCCGGTGGTAGAGAGAGAGAGAGAGAGAGCCTCGACTCGTAAATAAAATTTTAATCCTCTCCCTCTTCTTCGCCCTCCCCTTTCACTCCTCCTATCTACCTTGTTTCCTTATTCCGTTCACTCAATTTATCCCTTCCGCGTTACACAGTTCGGTAAGTCTCTCTCGTTCTCTGCCTGCCAGCCTCTTTCTCTTATATTTTTCCTCGCCTCGTGTCTTAAACCCCCGGCGGTGTGGCAAATATTGTAAGAGAGAAAGCGTGCGAGAAGTCAATTTTATATGTATATACAGGATCGCTCGAATTTAAGTTCTTCGAGCTTTCTCTCTCTCTCTCTCTCTCTTTCTCTCTCTCTCTCTCTCTCTCTCTTTCTTTCTTTCTTTCGAGTTTAAAACATCTAGTCGATTTCAATCCTCTCTTTTCTGTCCTTTCCTTTTTTTTTTGCCTTTCTCTTCTCCATGTGCGCGTGTGTGTATGTGTATATGTGTGTCTACTCTACACGCAACTTTTTCTTTTGCTTCGTGCGTGAAATTGGAAAATAAAGTTTTTGGAGAGCTTCGTTTCTACGCTATTTTTGTTATTATACGTTCGAATCGAGGTTATTTTCCCGATGGCGCATTAGTCAACTTCTTTCTATTTCGTACCGCTCTACCAATCTTTTAGCAGTCGAATTTTGTCGCAGTTCTCTCTCTCTCTCTCTCTCTTCCTCCTTTCTTTCTTTCTTATTTCTAATGAGATTCGAATTTTGTTTTATCGAATATCGATTTATTTCAATTACGATGTCAAATTTTCAAATGGTTGGAAAATTGTTCGATTAGTTTAAAAGACTATCGATACTTTCGTTTATACATTTCAATACATTATGTAATGATGAAAATAATAATTTAGAGAAATGATAGTCTCATAAAAAAAATATCTTAATAAATATATTTTATATCATAAGTTCTTTTATGACATATATAATATGTCATCCCCTAAAACTTCAAATTTACACGCTCGACAAACGTCTTTTGTCGATTATCCACAAATCTAACAATTCTTATCCTCTCCCTCCGAATAACAACGGCAACAACAACAACTCCTCGACGAAGTAGCCGAGCGAGAGAGGAAGAGAGAGGTAGAGAGAGAAAAGAAAAAAAAAGAAGCGTATCGCGCGCAGCCACAAAGCACATAAGCACACACAACCGAGCCGACATTCAACCTCGCGATTTACAAGGGAGAGAAAAAAGCACCTCATAGTACACGGAGAAGCGAGTAGTCGAGCGGGCGTTTACACTCTCGCCCTTTGACTTTTCCCTTCCTCTTTGTGGTTATATCCGCGTGTCTGTATATACGTATATGTATATATATATATATATATATACGCGTGTACAACTATGTCGTCGTCGAAGCTTTAAAGAACGATGGCGAAAGAGTCTCTCAAAGCTCGAGCCAAAAAATGTACATATATAGATATATAAATGTGTGCGCAAGCGTTTGTACTTTTTTTTTCGTGTGGCGGATTTTCGAGAGAAAGAGGGACCGCCGTCGCTTCTTTGTGATTTTTTTTTTTTTCAACTCTCCTTTTCTCCCTTCCCTCTATCTCTCTCTTTCGATATAATAAAGACGCGAGAGGTAGGGCGAGGTGCAAGCGAGCGCGATGCCTTTTAATAAAGGGAAATATTGATAAGAGAGCGACTTTTCTCTCTTTTTCTCTTTCTCTCTGTCTTTGTGTTACCTCTCGTTCTCTCTCTCTCTCTCTCTCTCTCCTTCTCACTTTTTCTCATATATATATATATATATACATATATTTTTCTTTTTTTTTGTTCGACGGTGCTGGAGAGGTTGGCTTTGTGCGATTGACTTTCTCCCTTTTGGAGTGGCACGAGACGGTTGTATTACGTGAATGGCGTATCAATTAGGAGGAGTTATACGAGGAGATTTTTTTTTCTTTCCATTTGAAATGTTTTGAGGGTTTTGGAATTATTCTTGTGTTGAATGTTTTTTTTGCTTCTTTTTTTTCGTAACTGGATATCCTTTCGTAAGAGTGTTTTATACATTGTTCCGTGTATATTTGCCGTATAAAAGACTAATTGAGATGCTGTGGAAAAACTTGAAGTTTAAAACTAATAAGTGTTTAACTTTGATTTATAATGAATGGATAAATTATTGAACCGTAACTGACGCGATTACTTTTGTTATGCACCGCTTATTAATGCAAAGGTAATTTAAAAGAAAGCATAATTTATTTTTTACTTAAAAAAAAAGAATCTCTATTCATATTAAAAAGTATTTTAAATTTTGTTTCAAACGAATGATTAAAAAAAATTCAACAATTCTTAAAATCAATAAATTTTATCCCCTCAATTAAAGTCGAAATAAAAACTCCCTTTCTCTCCTTATCGAGCAATTCAAGCACAATCTCTCTCACCTCTCTCCATCGTTACTAAAACAAAAAAAAAAAAAAAAAAAAAAAAAAAAAAAAAAAAGAAAAAGAAAGAAAAGAAAAAAAAAGAGGAAAAAAGTTTCCGCAGCTCAACCCTCGGTCGTTCGATAAAGCCGTCATACACTACTCGACAAATCGAACGAAACGCGATAATTTGCCGGGCTCGTAAAAGCCAAAGCTCGTGTTCCCGTCGACTTTGCACAAGCGCTTGAAATCGCGCGCAGTCGTTCCGTCCTTGAAATTATAAAAAAAAAATAAGAGAGAAAGAAAAAGAAGCAAGATAGAAAAAGAAAAAAAAATTACCCAGTATTTAATCCACGGTTAAAAGCGTTCGCACTTACAAAAATTGGGCGGAGAGACTAAAGTGCATACGACCAAAAACTGAAGGCGCCGTAGCCTTAGGTTTACTTTTTTTTTTTTTTCTTTTTTTTCTTTTTGTGATTCGGCAACGTCACGCCGTCATTATTTCGATAGGCGTCGCTTTTCGTATCTATCTTCTACTCGCGATAAAACGGCGCCGCGGCGTTCGACCGACGAGATAATTTACGGGGAGGAATGGAGAAAGGGAAAAAAGGAAAAAGGCTTCTTGTACGAGGGAAGAAGAAGGCGATTGTGTATATATACAGCTGAAAGTTTTTAACTAACTGGCGACGGCGGTATTCTTTTTGAGGTATATATCATAGTTTTAAGATGCTATCGGTTATGGTAATTTTGAAGAATTTCTGAGGTGTGAAATGGAAATTACTGGATGACTCGGTAAAATTTATCCCTTTTTATTATTTCTTATCTTGTTTTTCAAGTATGAGAGAAGGACTTTTCTTTATGCGCCGCGCTAAGGCTTTGTGTACTCGGGTTTTCATGTATGCTCCGAGGGAATTTAAAATTGTTATATCATTGGAAATAATAATATGGTATACAAAGGAAAGTAGTTTAAGTAGTTATGGTTACAAAGGTGTTGAAACTTTACGGAAGTTTGCCTCGGATAATAACTTCAAACAACGTGCGTATTACTTTGTAAGATAATATCGTCGTTTTAATGTTTAAACAAAAATACGACAATTTTTTTTTTAATCTACAAATTGAACGTTAAAAATTTTTGCACAATAAATCAACGTTTCACCACTTATAGAACAAAATTCTCTCGTTAAACTTTTTCCTTTCTAAACTTCTTCAATTAGAGAAAAAAAAAATAAGAGAAAAAGAAAAGGTAAGTTTACCGATATGTAACAAGGCAAAAGCGTTAAACTTAACCAAGAGAAACATAATCCCTCAAAACCTCCAATTAAAATCCATAATCAACTCAAGCTCGTTCAAACATCAACAATCAATCACGTTATTATTCATAAAAACACAGATTCAATTAACCACGTAATTCCATTCGGTCGTAGAAAAGCGACCGTTTCTCCTACCGTCTCTATCAGTCTCTCTCTACCTCCTTACACAAAGAAAGTACATACAAAAACAGCGTCGGCATTGCGGGTAGAAGTCGTGCACGAACGCGAGTGAAAGAGAGAGAGAGAGAGAGAGAAATGAAGCTCTCCGAGGAGGCACCCCTCCAAGAAAGCCGCGGGAGTGAGCGAATAAGCCGCATCGCGGTAAAAGGAGTAAGAGAAAGAAAGAGAGAGAGAGAGAGAGGCCAATCGGCATGCTCGTGTCTTCTTATCGTTCCGCGCGATCAATAAGTCCCGGGAGGAGAAAAGAATCCTCTCCTTCTATATATCTCGCTCTCTTTAGCGAGCGCCCGGAGAGAGTGAGAGAGAGAAAAGCTCTCTCGGCTGAAAGTGGCGGTGGTAACGTTGTGTGTGCATGCGCGCAGAGGGGGATACGACACACCGAGAGAGAAGAGAGAGAGAGAGAGAGAGAGTCGCATGCCGTTTGATAAGGGTTAATTTCATACGAGCAACCTCGCGCTCTGCACACGTACGAATAAGGGACAGAAGCGGGAGAATGTATACGTGAGCAAGGAGACGGGAAACAACGGCGCGTTGTACCCGGAGGAAGGGGTACAGCTGTGCCGGGTCGTCGTAGTCGTCGCGTCTACATCGTTAAGAGTGGGGATCGAGGAAAGAGAAGGTGGAGGAGGAGGTCGACGAGAGGCGACAGACCCGGCGCGAACCTGAAAATTAGAGGAAGACCGAGAGAGCGAGTGAAACGCAGGAACGCACTGAAACACTCCGTCACGGCTACCCTTTCTCTCTCTCTCTCTCTCTCTCTCTCTCTTTTTTTTTATTTTTCATTTCAACTCCCTCCTTCTTCGTTTCTACTTCTCTTTTTCCTTCCGTTTTTGGGGTGGGGCGACGCCGAGTGTAGTTGAGGTTGGAGCTCGGGGCTTTCTCTCGTTTGCTCGAAAGGGGTTGGAATTTCGTGGGTTAACTGGAGAATGAAAATTACGTTTATTCTGATGGAGTGATATTCCGGGCTCTTTAAACGCGGAGGAAAAAGAGAGAAAGAGTCACGGCGTTTGAGAATTATTGCGTCGTTTTGTTACGAAAATTTATGGAATTTCAAATAAATGGCTCTTTTGTACCGTTTGCTTACCCGATCGAATGCAAATTTCACCGTATCGCACATAGCCTTCTTTATTCTTTTCGTGTAAATATTGATTTATCATAGATTTGTTAAAAGTACTCTACAAAATGTAACAAATACGATGTATCGACTCGAACGATCATTAGAAGAATAAAAGGAAAGAAAAAAAAAGAAAAAAAAACTAAGAGAGAAAATAGCAGCGAGAAAATTGACGATCAGCGCGGTTAACCAAAGTATCCATTATTCAGTCCCATAACCCTCAAATCGTGCGCGAATAGCCGAGTCCGCGTTAAAACCCAAGCATCATCCACTTTTCTCCAAACTCGTCTCTTTTTCTCTCCCTCGACACGGAGAGGTTAGAGTTCTCCCTCCAGTCTTATATAAAATGAAAATTCCGTTGGAATCTCCCTTTGTCGTCGGCTTTTCTGCTTTTTCTCTCCATCTCTCTTTTCTCCTCCTTGCGGCGTTAAAAAATTCACGCGGAGATATATCCGAAAGCTTCTAGAATCCCATCCTAACCATTACGTATATATATATTCGCGCATACAAGCGATAAGAAGAACAAGGAGAGAGGTAAGGCAGATAGAGAGAAACAAAGCCGCTAAAGCTGAAATACGATTGACGAGAGAGGGAGAGAAAGAGAGAGAGAGCGGCGAGAAAAAGCCAGCTAGCGCCTTATAAAGGGATACTCGCGCGTATAATTCTGATACAAAAGTTCTGTGTGTACACAGACGGTAGATCGGTGTAAGTGCAACAACAGCAGCAGCGGGAGCAGAGAAGCAGCAACGATGGCGGCAGCGAGTGGCGCAGGATCGAACGACCTCGAGCGCGCGCGCGTATACGATATCTCCCAAAGGAGTGGGAGTAGAGGAGCATAAAAGGGGTTAGAGGGATAGAGGGAAAGAGAAAGAGAGAGAAAGAGAGAGAGAGAGAGAGAGAGAGAGAGTCCAGCGAGGAAGAAGCAAGAGACACGAGTATATAAGTGGGAATAGCGCCGTGTGTATTTCGCCGCGATTGTGTCCGGTTTTGATTCCTGCGCGTTTACGGTTGCGCGTCCCTTTTGCGCCTGCGCCACAGGAGCTTTAACAAGTCAGGCCGGATGTACACGTAGAGCTAAAACGCGCCAACCGGAGGGGGAGAAATGGAGGAAGGTAAAAGGAGGAAGGGATCATCTGCTACCGTTACCACTCGTTGTGTGCGGTGTACTCCTCGCGCTCCCCTCTCTTTGCTCTCTCCGCACATACGTACAATGCGCAAGCCGCAGCCGCCCCGAGCTTTCGGGGTAAATTAACGCAGTCTGATATCGCGATTCCTCCTCTTTCTGTTTCTCCTCATCCCTGCTTTTATTCTTCCTCCTCCTACAGTATATCCTACTGCGATTCTCCGCGACATTGCCTTTTCTTTTTCTCTCTTTTTCTCCCTGTCTCTTTCTCTCTCTCTCTCTCTTTTTCTGTTTCTCTCTTTCTCGAACAGCGAGTCGAGAATATCTCGTCTTGTTGAGTTACGGCTTTTCTCTCGGGCGCTCTTTTATTGAAGGTTTGTAAAAATGATCGGGGTATTGAGAGAGGAAAGTGGAGTTTTGTTACTTCTCTGAATTACCATGAAATCGATATGCGAATATTGCTTAAATGTGTATATCACTTGGGTCAAGATAAATTATACGATATATAAATATTAAATAATGTTAAAAATGCTATTTGAATAAAATAAAAATTGATTTACTTTTTTTGGAATAAGAGTTTTATAAAATTATTTTTACACTCTAAAGATTATCGCTTATTTAAATTTTATAATATAGAATTTTTGAAACCTACATAACTTTTACGAATATTAAAAAAAAAAAAACAAAAAAAAAACAAAAAAAAACAATGAAAAACTAGAAATATAATTGCCCAATTTGTTGAAAAAACTTTATGCAAATTAGAGCTATCGCATAATAAAGAATAAAAAGAAAAGCCAGCGACTAGCAATAAGAAAATAATTTCCATCTCGAAAACTTTTTTACCCTCTAAAAGTATGACGCCCCAGCGGATAATAATATAAGAAAAGGACATACGCAGCCTGCGGATATATACGAAAAAGAACCGAGACGCTTGTAAGCAGTAGCTAAAAAGATCGAGATAAAAAACGATAAAGAAAAAGCAGAAAAGAAGGTAGATTTTTCTCTCCCACGCGTTACACTTGTATATACAGACACATTCAGCAGACAGACACATTGAGAAAGCGAGGAGAGATCAGGGATAGAAAATGTCGTTTCGAATCGCGACGATTGACGTAGCGGTGGTAGGGACTCGACTTGCGATATGCCATTTCCTCGCCTTTTCCTTTCGTCGACACGGCTGTTCGTGCACAGACGTAGAGATTCGATTACAGGAGAAAGAGAGAAGCTTCTTCTCTTTGTATATATATACACGTATATACACTCCTTCTACACTTTTTCTTCTTTCTTTGCGTATATAAGAGCTCGTGCACTCGAAAAAAATCGTGGGTTGAAAAATGCTCGACGAGTTGGAAGGGATATTCGCTTATTTTCTTCTTTACTTTATTTCTTTCTTTCTTTTTTTTTTTTTCTTTTTTTTTTCATGTTACGCCGATGTTTTTATTTCGCGCGACAGGTCTTTTTTTTTCAGGGCGCGAAATGTTATCGGTTCATTTCCTGCTCTCCTTATGTACGTCTTCTATCCTTTATTTTTTTCCATCGTGCATGTCTTTGGTTAATTCAGTGACTTACCCGTGTTACCGAGCGCTTCGAGAGGCAAATAAAACGTGTGCGTGCGTGAAATTTTTATGCTTTCCCTCGTTTGTCTTCTTTTATCCTATCTTTCTCTCTCTCTCTCTCTCTCTCTCTCTCTTTTGCTCCTTGTTTGTTGTCCCCTTTTTTTCGCAGCGCTTTTGCTGTTGTATAGGCTTCACCGTTTGTGGAATATCGTCCAACATTATCTTGAGTAATGTAGCGGAGGATTTTACTCGATATAAAGGGAAATTTATTCCGGTGATTTTTAACCCCAAAAAAGATCATAATGGATTTTTTTTTTTTTTTTTTTTTTTTTTAAATCGCTTTTTTGCGCACGTTCTTTTTCTCTGTGATTTTATACTATCATATTAATTATAAGCTTAATGTTATTTGTATAATTTTCATAACTTATTACAAATTATAGAAACTATGATAAATTACCTCTTATATATCGCCGTTTACATTTTATTTTTCTTTTCAAACGCTAAATTGTACCAAAAATAAAAATGTATTTTCAATTTTCTTTTTTTATTATTATTTAACTTGATTTATAACAATTCGTATTTTTCAAACGATTTCGTATTCAAAACATTTCATAAATTTTCATAAATCTGAAAAAAAAATAATACCTCTTAATATTTCAATTTTGCCCCGTGAAATCACCGAAATTAATCATCCCTACGAAAAATTATATCCGCGAAAAGAAAAAAACGGATTAATTTTCCTTCTCCGACGCAAAAAAAAAAAAAAAAAAAAAAAATAGGAGGAAACAAAAAAAAAGGAAAGGAAAAAATCCAATCGCAGAAACTTTCATAAGAAAAGAAATACTCAGCAATATGTATATACACACGTACATACATATATGTTTACGCATTCCCCCTTCACTAATAAATATCGGCGTCTAACATCAAGGAGCATAACTCACCGACGGTATAACGCCGCCGCCGCCACCATATCAGCGCATATAAATTCAATAAAAACAAGCCATCTTTTACTCACTCACACACACTCTCTCTCTCTCTCTCTCTCTCTCTCTCTTTTGATACATATACTCACACATATACATATAAATACGCACGCGGGCGCGCAATTCCCCCAGCGCGCATCCGTTACTCCTCCGCTCTCGGATCTCATCCTCGCTCTCTTTTCCTCTTTCATGTTATCTCTCGCTCCCTTTTCTATCTCTCTGTCTCTCTCTCTCTCTTTCTTTGCTACTTTGTTTCTTCTCTATATATTCTTACACTTACGCAAATCACGATCGTACAAAGTCCTCTCTCCGCGAAGCAAGACCGCGGGCAACGCGGTCTCTTCTCGCTTACGCGTTACGAACACCCGTCGTCGAAGTTCACGAGCCCGAGACGCGTTTAAGCTCCAAGGAAAACCTTAAACCTCGTGTTAGCTACTACTATATGTCTCTCCCTTTTACGCGTATACGAATTCAGCGAGAGTAAGCCACAAATCGATCCGTTGCTCGATTACTTCTTCAGCGAAGAATAAAGGGATGTCTGTATCTCTGCGTCTTCTTCGTGGATCACCTCTTAAACTCGCAACTTGCGTGTAACCCCTTGCACGCGGGCTTACTTTTTTTTCTTTTTACTCTTCGATAAACCTTCGAAGGGTACTTTTTTGAACCCTTATGTAGAAAGATATATACGTATAAACGAATCTTTTAAACGCGCCCGCGCGATCGCTGCATTGTACTTGGTTTATGGTAACCCCTTTTTTTTCTTCCTTTGTTTCTTGTACGTAGTGTGGTTTCAGCTACGGTATATATGGTCAAACTTCTTTTTTCCATCCGACCTTTGCGGAATCAATTTCGAAACAAAAAATAGGATTTGATTCTATAAGAATTTATCTTAACGCGGATTGTTAAATAATTTATTTAACGGAATACTATTGATTTATGATTTAATTATTATATCTTTACTGAAAGTATTAATATTTTAGTTAATGAAATGTTTGTGACCTTTAATGAATTTGAATAAATTTAATTTAAATAAATTAAAAAACTGATTTTGCGCAAATTTTAAACGTGCGCAGTATGTGTGATAATACAATGATATTTTAACGCAATGAAAAATGCTCACCTATACGTATATCGATAAAAATAAAAACGTTACTCTCTCGTTTAAAGCTTAATTCACTTTTTATTTCTACTCAGTTTCGCGTAATAGATTTTCGTCGCCTCAAATATCAACATTAAATTCCATTCATTTAATCCCCGCGATCTTTCACGGTTATCGAATCACCCTGTAAAATCAACAATCGTTAATCACATCGTTTTTTTTCTCTCTCTCTCTCTCTCATTCTCAAAAGCCGCTCAACGTAGTTCGCTCACGGTAAAAAAGACAGGCAAAAAAGAAAGCTAGCGAGAAAGAAGGTGAAAAATAGAAGAAAAAAAACGGTAAAACCGGGCGTTAAAACGTTCCAACTGTCCATTCTTCGTTAACGCACACGTACGTAGACTCGCGTAAGCGTAGTTAGACATACAGAGACAGTCATACTAACGGAGAGGTAGAAAGAGAAAGAAAAAGAGGAAAACGAAGAGAGAGCCGCGAGCTTCATACCACTCTGACGGAGAAAAGCCTTTTTCCTTCTCTCTATACTCTATTTTTACACGAGTGGCAAATCTTTTCGGTTTTCTCTCTCTCTCTCTCTCTCTCTCTCTCTCTCTCTTTCGCTCACTTACTCACTCACTCACTCACTCACTAACTTTTTCTATCTTGCTCTCAATGAGGGGGATGACGGAAAGTCGCGCCGAGGGTCGACGTCGTCGACGTCGTCGTCGGTAGTCGTCGACTACTCGACCAGAGCACCAGGAGGGTTTTTGCACTTTACGAACGAACGAGCGCCGCGCGAAAAAGGGAAAAGAAAGAAAGAGAGAGAAGGAGGGAGATTCATTACCGTCCTTGAGTTATCTCCTCTCCGCCAGTGGCGCGCGTCGGAGAGTAATTATCTGCTGTAGGATTACAGATAAAAGACCCCCTATTAAAAAGCGCCCTCGCTTTCTCTCTCTCTCTCTCTCTCTCTCTTGCTATCCCTTTACTCTTTCTTCTACTTCTACCTCTTCTTCTGCTTTCCGGGCTTTCTCCATATCCGGAATGTGTATATATATACACACATACACACACATACAACTTTCTCCATCTCTTTTTCTTTCGCTTTTCCTATTGCTTTGTTTCAACGTCTTGTCTCTGCGAATCTGTTCCCGGTTTTCTTTACCTATCTCTTTGTCTTTTTGCGTCTCTCTCTCTCTCTTACCATTTTGTTCAGACGGTCTGTGTCGACGGTTACCGGTGTGAGAGAGAGAGAGAGAGAGCGAATCTTTTACGGATGAAAACACCCGCGTTATAAAAGTATAATGGAATGAGACATAGCGTTGTGTGCTGGGATTGACACTGTGTCTTGAATTTTAAGAGGAGGGTTAGACCGAAATATAACCCGACACGTTTTCCTTCTCCGGCTTGCTAATTGTGTATTTTAATCGAACTTGTTAATTACTTTTTCAAACGATTTCCTTAATATTCTCAATTCGAGAAACTTGCTTTTCTTTCTACGCGATATCCACATTTCCATTGTAATGGTATTTGAGTTTTGACTAGATGATGGAAAATTAATTACATTATTGGATTCGTCCAGGAACAGAAGAATAAAAGAAACGAAATATTGTAACGAGCAGTTTTCTTTCTTTTGTTTTTTCACGGCAAACATATCGCACGACTATATAGTTATTTTTATCGAAAGTTCACGATAATTATTATTTTGCATAGGCGCGCAATAAATGTAACGCCCTCCAATCTCAGAATATTACGATCACTCCTTTAGAGTTGTATCGATTTCATGTCGCTATTTCGGTAAGAGAACGAGAGAGAGAGAGAAACACACACATATACACACACAGAGAAAAATGAAGAAATAAATTAAACTTAGAGTCCGTAGTTGCTCGATCGAAGGTAAACCGGTACGTTTTTCCCTGCATTATTGACTGTTGAATTTTTACTCCCTGTGTTCTTTGCTGAGCATAAACGTACCAAAAATGGCACATGCGATAATAACCGGACTGGAAAGCGAAATAAGAAAAGAAAAACGTTGGTAAGGTAGAAAACATTGATTATTTATATCCTCCCTCTTATGTGTAATTAGGGAAAAAAAGAGACGAAACCTTGCTTTTAAAGTTTCTATTTCATTTGTTAAAATATTATTTTGTTCAATTCAATTTTCAAACATCTCTAATAAATCTTTAATTAAGTAAACGTATAAAAACGTATACAAAAAAAAAAAGCTTTATTTTTTCTCAAATATTCAATTTAGAAACAAAATATCCTCTCTAAAGTATATTAATATGGCATTGCATGGATCGTGCAAAATATTTTCGGAATAATTTTGTATTTTAAGGATTACATGTAGACGTACGTATATATATGTAAGGTTAATTTGTTCCCATTAATCGTTGGCATTGTGGCTATGAAGGATCTAATCCATAGATGTATATGACTAGGACCTAATCTCTGGTTAAGCTCTACATTCCTTACCATAATCGAGACTTAGCTTGAAATTTATTAAGACGTTTAATGACTGATGCTGAAAATTATCCCGAATATTAAAAAAGTTGAAAAAGAAGGGTAAATTAGCGTTAAAAAAATTAAGTGCAAATAAATATTTTTGTATTATTTATTTACAAAAGAAAAAAAAAGGAAATTTCAAAAATCTAATCGATCTAACATAATCAAATTCAATACCAAAATATCCTTATGAGAAAAAAAAAAAAAAAAATTAATATTGCCTGATCAATTTTCGCACACAAACGCCGCTAAAGCAAGCATTAAAACAAGCATCACATAGAGTGAGAAAGAGTGTAAGAGTGAGTGAAATTCCCCCCTAATTCACTTGGACCCGCAGAACAACGAGCGCTAACTCGCGCACCCAAGCTTTTAATCAACGTTAACAACCGTTACAATTATTCCGGCAGACTTTCGGAGCCCAGCAACAACGTCGTAATCCAGTGTACGCGTCGCTCTTGATAAATAATATTCATTCATCCGTCTCTTCCCTTTCCGACGCTTTCTCTACCTCGACATTCTCCCTCTTACGAAGAAGTACGAAGAGAGTGAGAGAGAAAGAGAGAGAGAGAGAGAGAGAGAGAGAAAGAGAAAGAGAGAGAAAGAGAGAGAAAGAGAGAAAGGGAAGAATCGCCGGCCAATTTGAGAGCGAGTTGATGGCTGTTATCGTTAATCCCGGAGCGACTATCGTTCTATTTTCTTCTCGCTCTTTATTTACTCCTCTCTCTCTCTCTTTCTGTTTTACTCTAATGCAACGTTCTAACTTATGCCTCTTGAAAGCGCGCATCGCGGGGGATGAAATTGCCGCGATTAAATTGTAACAAACGCGTTGTTTTATACACACACATACACGTATATACTCTCGTTCAAGGTTAACGCACGCGAAAATCTAGCCGCCTTTGTATGTGTGCGTGCGTTTGTGCGCGTTGGCTTGTACGCCGCGCGCCAAGAGAGAAAAAGATAAGATAACGAGCGCTCGGTTAAAAATAAGTCTCACGCGCGCGAGCCGACGACGCATTTCGACGACGCATTTATAAGCGTACGACTCGAATAGATATTTATCGGTTGTCGCGTTATTCCGAAGTTAAGTATTTGTGCGTAAGTCGATTGTTTGCACTTAAAATTTGATTTTTACATCTTTTTCTTTTTTTCTTTTTTTTTTTTTTTTTTTTTTTTTTTTCCTAAAGTTTTCGTTGAATGTATAATAAAGTTACGTTGGATATTTTGGGTTTATTGCGTCGTTAAGATATCGCGATTTCATACTCGCTAATTATCATAAAGTTGAAAACATTTAAAACATGACGTCAACGATAATCCGTAACGTGAAAGAAAAATGCCCGCAATGAAATAACGTTATTTGAATAAGAATAAAGGAAAAGCGTTATTCGCAAATTTTTTCAATCATAATAATAATGCGACCGAGAAAAATTGACAAAGAAAAATGTATAGCTGAAAGCTTTCAATTATACATTTCAACGCGCTTGTGTGCATGCGTATACATTCGCAGGTGCGCCGCGGGCTTAATTTAGGGAAATATATTTGACGCGATTAAGTATACGGCGGAGTGTTACCCGCGATGATGGGGAGTTTAATTTGTCGAGGGTGTTAGCGCTCGTACTATATCTCTTTCTTTCTCTCTTTCTCTCCCTCTCTCTCTCTCTATTTCTCTCTTCTATCTCTTCCTCTCTTCTATCTCTTCTATCTCTTCTATCTCTTCTATGTGGCAATTTCTCGAGTTTCACCGCCGGATTTTACGCGTTTAATTTTTCGGGAATTTTCTTCGTTGTGTCGTTTTGATTAACGAGTTCCATTAATTTTATGATAATAAACGTAACGCTTATTCGAGTATTATGCTCTGCGAGAAAGATAACTTTATTGTTTCAGACAGAGCTTTTACTTCATACGCGGATTATTTGAATCTTCTCTTTAGCCTTTCGTATAATTAAAATTTAAATTAAAATTACAAGAGAATATCTGCTTTTGGAATTAATGCGAATAAAAAACGTAGCGGTGTGCGATTTATACCAGCTGTTTTATGCTCTTTGTTAATTTACACGACATTTTTATTAAATATTATATCTTTTTTTTATATTTTTATTGAATTTAAATAAAATCAAATTTATTTATTGACAATAAAAGCGGATAACATTAATAAACATTTAAATTTACTACAATATACAATATATTAATATCATAAATATAAGAATAATGTCACTTCACAATTTCCAACCCTAATTACAAGAATGACATTGCTCAATCCTCCTAATAATTCCTCCACGCTCTTTTCCATAAAACGTAACCGCACCGATCCATTAAATCCCTAAGTATTTCGCGTACATTGCGTATATATATATATATGTCTATATATAATACCATCATCGTACGCAAAGCCCTTCTCTAAAACCTCGAAACCTTTTTGCTCTCACAGACGGCCTGAAGAAGAAGAAGCGAAAGCTAAGCGGCGTGTACTCGGGGGTGTCGGTGTCGCAGCTGTTGGCGCAACGCGAGCGAGCGATCGCCGCGGCGGTGGCCGCCGGCAACACGACTACCTCGACGACGGTTGGGAACAACAACGGCGCCCAAGGACCCGCCAGCCCCGAAGGTACCAACCCGAGCATGTCCTCGCTCTCTAATGGATCCCAGGTAAATAATTCAACGAGCAGCCGTGAAAGAGAGAGTAAGAGAGAGAGAGAGAGAGAGAGAGAAAGGTAGAGAGTATCGCTGCTGCCTCCTTTCTTCCTCCCTCCCTTCTCCCTAATTTTCGCTTCGATGTGTATAATGCACATCGGGCAAAAGTGCCGCACCCGGGTGTTATCGCTACGCTGATAACGGTGTCTCTTCGACGAGGATTTTCAAGGGTGATTGCGAGCTCGAGGAGGGGGGAGGGATTCTCAGAGGAGGGAACCTCGAGCGACGCGCGACCCTTTTTGCCGATTATTTATGAGTTTTGGTTTTAAGTAAAGGTTGTACACGTGGTAAATAGGGAATTGTATTTTAATGCAATGTGGCAGGGGTTTGGGAAAATTGATTTTGCACTGTAAATATTTACGAGTTCTGATTTTAAATTAACTTTAATTATGGGTTTAATGGATATCGATAGTCGATTTTTTTCACTCTACTTGTTTTTTTTTTTTTTTTTTTTTTTTTTTTTAATCTTTCATTGTAAAGAATTGACGATAAGTCGTCGGAAAGTTTTTAAATGCTATCGTACGATTAAATTGAATATAAAAATAAAAATACGAGGAAATTAATAATTGTAAATTAATTTTTAAAATTGCGCAATAGATCGTTAAAGTAAATTGAACCTTGTATTTTATTTAAAATTATTAGCCGGGATTTTTTTCAACTTTATTTTTTTCTCAAAACAGGATGTTTAATAAAATAAGCGGGATAATTTTACTAGAATAAAAAGCGGTAATAAGATTTCATTCGACGGTAAGTTAAATAAAAGAAAAGGAAACAAAAGAAATTCATTTAAAACGGTGAAATAATTATGCTCGGCGCTAACTTTTGACCCGTACTGTGCAATCAATGCATCTTTAAAAATGTTCGTCAAATTGAATTCGCGGAAAAAAAAGCCGACCGGAGAGAGAAAGAGCCGAGCAAGCCGAGTTTTATTTCTTTTTCTTTCTTTTTCGCTCGTACCCTCTTTATAGTTGTTCGATTCGCCTGGGAAAAGGCGAAGTTTTACATTCGGGTCGTCGTAGTCGTCGTCGTCTAGTGGAATTAAAAGCAGGTTTCAGTGTGACTGCTTTTTATTGGAAAGTTGATTCAATATTTGATGGATGAAAAATATAATGTACTTTCGCGGCGAATACGGCACAGCTACCGTCCCGTTTCACTCCCGAGAAATCATAAAGTTGCGAAGTCTTAATTACGGAAAAAGAGGATCGTTTGAATTTGAGTAATGGAAATTTTATTGATTCTATTCGCGTATAGAAATATCAATCATCTTAATAGCATTGTAAATTTGAAATGCTACCATTTGCACAATTTTCTTTAATAAAGCTATTATTGTTTTTTTTTTATATATATATATATATATATATATATATATATATATAAATAAAAGATAGATATAATATTTGTTTTTATAATACAAAGTACACATTGTTAAGTATGCGAACACGTGTGTGATAATTTCTTTTACTTATTAAATTTTAAATTAATGCTAATTTTAAATTCTCATGCTATCTTGTATCTCTTATATATAAAATTTCTCAATTACATGCTGATTAAGGGTTATCACTTATTAAAGTAATTTAATTATTAAAAATGCAAATACATTAATTAGACTCTTATGAAAGCATACAACTTGAATAAAAAATGTATTAAAATAATAAGGAAAAGTTTAATATATCGTTAAATTAATTCTCGTACGTCTTGAATTAATAAAATGTATTAAATAATTTTATAAAATTATAAATGTGTCGAAATAAAAAAAAATTTTTCAAAAATTAAAATATAAACAATTAATATTGTTTTAAAATAAAAAATTTGATCAAAAATAATTAATTAGGGTATTATTTCAGTGAAACATTTCATTAACTAGTAAAATAATACAAAAAATTTATTTTTGTAGATGTGGCCTCTTAACGTGTCGAATCTCACTGGAAATATGACTCTGCCACATCAAATTCAGCAACAGCAACAACAATTACTGCAACCGCAAACCCTTAATCCACAATTAACTAATGGTCAACAAGTTCAACGGTTAAATAATTCTCATGGCATGGGTTCAGCGACTGGAAATATGCTAATGGGCAATCAGCTGATAATGAACCAACAAACTACGAATTTCGGTAACGTAGTACAGCAGCAACAGCAGCAACCGCAGCAGCAGGTTCAACAAATTCAGCAAATAGCGAATCAGCAGATGCAACAAGATCAAACGCAAGATCTCCTTTATCAGCAACAGGTGCAACAGCTCCAGCAAATGCAACTCTTACAGCAAGATCAACAACAGCAGCAGCAAAATCGATTGCTAGCAAATCAAATGCAACAGGTTCAGCAGCAACAACAACCTAATTATCAATTGAACCAATTGAATCAACAACCGTTACAACTGATGCAACAGCAGCAACAACAACAACAACAGCAGCAGCAAATGAATCAGCAACAGTTTCACTTACAATCTATGCAGAAGCAACAGAGCATGCAACAACAAAATATTATTGGAGACCTTGATCAACAGCAATTAATCAATAGCTTTGGACAACAGCAGCAGTCGCAAGATGCCTTCCTGAACCAAGTACAAATAGCACAAAATCAGCAGCAACAAATTCAACAAACACAATTGCAACAATTACAACAACAACAACAACAACAACAGCAGCAGCAGCAACAACAACTTCAGCAACAACAAGTAAAATATTTGTATTTTCTATTTATGCACTTTTTATATTCGATTATTAATTTGAAAATAAATTATTTGTATATTTGAAATTGATCATTACTTTAGTGTGTTCATTTATGCGTTCATTTAAAATAATGAAATAAATTATTTTATAGGTCAACCAACAATTAATGCAACAACAAGCTGAGTTCCAAATGCAATTACAGCAGCAACAACAGCAGCAACAGCAGCAACAACAGCAGCTCATGCAGTCTTGTGGGCAAGCTCAGTATCAAACTCAAATGCTGAGTCCCTCTATGGACACTATGCAGCAAAATGGTTTAACCGTTATGAATGGCATGAATGAGCTCCAAATGCGACAACAACAAAGGTCTGCTGAAGAATTGGCTGTTAAACAGCAACAGCAGCAACAACAGCAGCAGCAACAACAGCAATTACTTCTACAAAATCAAACTGTTCAAAGGCATCAGTTATTGCAAGGAAATAATCAATATTCACAAAATCAAATGTCTTATCAAATGAGGAGTTTTGATCCAGCAAAGACGACGAACGTTCCGCAATATCAAACTACTCAGCCATTGCATCAAAATCAAAATGTTCAGTTTAATACAAGAACACCTCCTTGGCAACAGCAACAACAACTACAACAACAAAATAATAGTCGGGCGATGAATATAAATCAGCTGCAGAATATAAACTGCAACACTTTCGATCGGGTGCCACCACTGCATCAACACATGCCTCATGATAATGTGTGGACAGAGGAAGTGGCCAGGAAGAAAGCTAAGACTGTTAAAAGTTCGTATAAGAAACAGAGACAACATGGAAATTCGATCGAGCTTAGGAGTAACAATAATCTTAATAATAGCTTCGATCAGGGTATATCTGGAGATGAGTTCTCGGATAAACTCAACTCTCAGTCAGGTAAGATTTGAAATTTTTATAATTTAAAATGTTCATTTCATCATGATGTTTACCTTTTATTCAATTTTTAAATATTCATAAAAAGTGCTATGAAAAATAATTTTAATTAAAATTAATTTTTTATATTAATACTTCCATTAAAAAAATTA
The DNA here is from genome assembly GCA_949987625.1 of Chalcis sispes. Classification (NCBI taxonomy): domain Eukaryota; kingdom Metazoa; phylum Arthropoda; class Insecta; order Hymenoptera; family Chalcididae; genus Chalcis; species Chalcis sispes. Next base: position 72,892,956 of record OX465094.1, read on the forward strand.
CAACAAATTGTACGTATTTATAGTTAATGTAACTAAGAAAAAAATAATAAAAAAAAAATGAATTATTAAATTATTAAATTTACTTGAATGACAAAATTTATGTTGTTATTAAATAATCACGAGACTGTTATTAGCTCGTATCTCTTAAATCTATCATCTTAAAAAGCAATTCTGTCCAATAAAAAAGTGCTATATAATATTTTAAGACCAGATATTTTAGAACCGCCAACAAAAAAGTCATAAAATCCTCACGAGATTAGTCCCATACCAAACAAATCTCATAAAACGCTTGCACGCAATAAAATGTAAATTTTCAACGTCATCTTTCTCTTCAGGTCCATCGTTCCTGGAGGATCCGAGTGGCTACCTCGCGCAACAGACTGCACTGTTGAACAGTACGATATCGAGGCAGACGGGCGTTACGAGCTCGCAGCAGCAACTTCCGTCGCTTATCGGTAACAATAGTCTGCAGCAGCAGAGCAACGCCACGTATCTTCCTCAACCAAAGCCTTCCTCGCTCGCTAGTCCCACGTCCTTGTACAGTGGCGGTGGTGGTGGCAAGAATAACCCGACGTCGCCAGTGTTCGTACACAGTTCGATGACGCCGAATTCTGTCGGCAGTGTGACGGACTCGGAAGGCGGCAGCCCAATGTCGTGCCAGAGATGCGTGACCAGTGCCGACACGCAGTCCTTATCTTCCTCAACCTCGACACAAGATTCCTATAAACAACGAACTGAGGTAAACATAAGCTTAATTTTTATTGCTTAAATAATTATTATAATTTTATTAAAAACAATTTTGTTTTCAATTACACTCAAATTAAAATCACTGTTTCAAATTATTTTTATGAATGAAATCTATAGAATCTTTTTAAAAAAATTAAATTAAATTTTTTACTACTATTAAATTAATTTGTCTGGAGTTATTTTTGAACAAAGGTGACTACGATAAAAAAAATTTTTTAAAATGAATTTTTAGAAAAATTAGAGTTATTTTCAAGTTTTGGTTTTTGCTTTAAATATTTTTTTATTTAAAAAAAATTTTTTCCTAAGAATCACAGAAATATAATTTTTTAATAACGATTTTATTGCCTATAATAAATAACGAATAATTATAAATTAACTTATGCTTTATATTTTATCGACAGATGCACAGGCATCAGTACTCCTTGCATTCGGATACACTTGAGGACCCGGCCATATCTTCTTCCACTTTCGGTGATAAATGTATGCAACAATCCTCTTGCCATCAAACTCAACAACAACTTGACTCACGACCCATCCAGGGTGGAACAGTCAGTACGTCTCACGGTTCGCCAATTGGTACAAATAGTCCCGCCAACTCTGACAACCCGATATCTTCAATGTCATCAAGTATATCGCAACCTGCAACACCTCAGAGTCTTATATCTTCACAGCCATCGACGCCGCACGCCTACTCGCAACCGGCGACGCCGCACATGGCAGTACAACAAACGAATATGAACGAACAGAGGTCGACAACTCCTTCGGTTACAACGTCTAATTCGTCAAACGAATTAGCATTGATAGAGGGACAGACAACTTCCGCAGTTCAGAAAAAACAAATGGATGGATATCAACCACATCCACACACGAGAAATAACGGTGGTACCAGTTTCAATAGTGCGTCTTCAATCATAACGACAATGGCTAGTGGACATACAGTGAGCAGTAATACTATAACCTCCGTACTAGCTGGAAGAGCGAATACCGCTACGGTTTCGATTAATACTCCCTCTGGCATAGCCAATTCTGTTATACCGAGCATCATTGCCAATAAACAGCAGCAACAGCAGCAACAGAATCAACAGGCTCAGCAAGTTCAAGCACCTGTGAATACAGTTCCTTCTTCATCTGTACCTGCAGCCGTTGCTGCTGCTTCAGCGGCAACGATACCTATTGTTGCAACTTCGGCCGTGCAACATCAGAATGCTTTTGTTACGCAGCAGCAACATCAGCAGCAACCCATTGTGAACGTTTCGAAATCGCCGTTGGAAATGGTGCAGAGTGTCGTGAGTAGCATACAAGTGCCACAAGTCAGTAACGCATCCAATAATCATCACCATCCAGCTCAACATCAGCACCATCACCAACAGCCTCAGCAACAAGCAAACGTTCAGGTAAATTCACTCATGACGTGATAATTTCCTTTACTATTATGTATTGTAATTAATTTTTAAATTATAATAACTTTGAAAGATTTTGGTATTTTTTTAATAGATTTATTTTAACTAATTTAAATTAATTTATTGTAGGTCCACAATGTGCTCACTTCTAGTGGCATTCTAAAACAAGCTACTTCAGGTCAAGCGCTACCTCCCGGTCACATTCTTGTTTCAAGTAATGGTCAATTAATAATGGCTAGCACAGGCGGGGTTATGGCTCCACCACCTCCTAAAATCAATTCAATGCCGCCACTTTCCGTTTCACCAATGGTGACGAACGTTACTGGTGCCGTTAGTCAGGTGATTCCTGCTGTTGGGGTAGCGCAACAGGTTATAGGTCAGCCAACAGTATTGGTGAATACTATTCAAACACCAGTAATTATACAGCCAGGAATGATGACAATGGATAGCATTAGTCAGAATGTTCAAATTCCACATTTAACGGTTGCTGCTGGCAATGTTTTGCAAAATGCGCAGTCTATTATTGATGCATCTAATCAGCATCACCACCAACAAGAAGTTGCGAGAAATGTTGCTGCAGCTGTTGCTAATCAAAACTTGGTAAGAATGACAGTTTTAATTAAACCATTTTAGATTTGAAACTTTTGGTATTAAGTGTATAATTGCATTCTCTATTAACATAATTTTATATGCTCAAATAGGTAAATCGTCAGCAAGCAGGTCTGCCGCCAGAGCCAACAGTTGCTAAAAAGAAAGTTTATAAAAAACGAAAGAGTAATACACAGACAGTTGCTTCAATGCTACACATCGCAGCGGCAGCTTCTTCTCAGCAAAATGCTGGTATGCTGATGCAGTCGCAATCGAACTTCGCACAGCAAAACTTCCAAACTCAGAGTATTGGTGGTCCTACAATGCTTCAAGCTTTGACGATTGTACCTGGTAAAGGAGGAGCACCTGCTCAGTTGGTTATGAATGGACAACCGCAAGCTACTACAACGCATTTCAATACGCAGCATCAAATTATTGCCAATGCACAGCCTGCACAGCAGATTAATTTACTTCAGCCGGTTAATTTGTTGAATGGAACTACGGGTATGGTACAGAACTTTCCAACTATTCAACAATTTATTGTGCCAGGCTTAGGAAGTATGGTCATGTCAGCAGATGGCACAGCTACGCTTCTTCAAGATACAGGTAATATATACAGTAATTTTAATATTTAAAAACATCTCTTTTTTCAAATATTTTACATACAAAAAATTAACCGATCATAATTCCTTTTTTTCCAAATTCAGGCAATATAGGCATGCAATTACAGCTGCAAAATGTTAACGGACAAAATGTTCTTACACCTGTACAAAATCATGGTGGGATTTTTGGACCTGGTCAAAGTATTTTAGCTGCTGGACCAGCTGGTATGGTGATACGAGCACCTCAGGCTACCAGCGGTAAAATTATTCAAGCTCAACATAATTCAGGTACTCAATTTATATCGCCTAATAATGGTCAATTTCTGGTCAACGGTACAACATCTTTCGGCAATCAGCTAAATCCTATTGTTGCTAATGTCAACCCAAATCAGCAAGTGACATTCAACACGACGCAGGTATTTAAATAACTATTTAGGAAAAGATATTTCAATAATGTAATGAATTTTATATGCGATTATTTTTACAAATTGATCAACCTTGTAAAAACAGGTACGACCTTCGAACATTCAAGGTCAACAAGAATTTATTCAAATGAATGGTCAAACTTTAATGGTGCCATGTGCTACGGCTCAAAATATTGCTGCGGTATCATCTTCACAAAATCAGCAAAATACAACCTTCGTTCAACAAAATACAACAATAGTACAACAACAAACAACTATGGTCTCAAATAATCAGATTCCGGGATTTCAAGCAGCTGGAGCTAGTGCTCCCGCAAGTGTTGAACATCCAGCGATGAATATAGACCACAATCAATCATACATATTGAGCGCTGGCGTTGTGACGGTAATACATAATTTCATTTTATTTTTTAATTTAAAAATTTTTTTTACACATATTATTAGATAAATATTGATTTGGTGTTTAAAATTTAGCAGGGAAAAGGTCCTACTTCACCCAAAAGTACTACACCATCTTCTGAACAAACTATTGAGCAACAGCAGCAACAACAGCAATTGCAACAACAGCAGCAACAACAATCACAACCGCAGCAGCAACAACAGCCACAGCCTCAGCAGCATCCTCAACAACAGCAGCAACCGCAACAGCAGCAGCAACAGAATCAAACAAATCAACAACCTCAACAACAGCAATTCATTCTAACCAGTGGTACGACAACGATAGTCGAAAAAACGCAACAACAGTCGGCCTCGGCGACGGCAGCAGCGGCGGCAGCTGCGTTGATGGCAAGGCATTCCGTATCAACGCAAACGGCAGCGAATCAACCTAATCCCGCGCAATCCGCGCTAATGAGGCAAGGCTCGCCGCCGGATACCACGACTCATAGCCCCGGAAATAGTCAGAGGTCAAACAGTCCAGCTGTAGATACGACAACACATGGTGCAGCTTCACCACCCCCTCCAGCGAATACGAGGCAACAGTCATCTTCAACGGTAAAGACACAAATTATCTTATGCTAATTAATTTGAAATATATCAAATAATTACAATATTTAATGGATTAATATATTCTTTACAATTTTACTTTATGCTTGAGTGATGAGAAATCTAGCAGAAAATATATAGGAAGAAGTCTTATTACAAAGTTTGGTGGATTTGTTGATTTTAAATATTGAATGTTTTCATAAATTATTCATATAAAACCATTTTTAATTTTCAAAATTTTATTATTTAGCCGATGGTCCATTGTGTATCGAGCAGTGAACCAGACTCTGGCGGCGATGCTCAAATCAATTCGGAGGAGTGGCGAGGAAATGGGCAGTCTGGCACCAATCCTAGTAGCGTCAAGGAGACTCCATTAAGCCAAGCTTCAAACACCCAATCTCAACAACAGTCGCAAACTCAGCCGCCACAGACGCAGCAACAACAGCAGGCGAAGCCGACGTTTGTCGAGTCGTCAACTGTATCTAGCGGCATCCAGGTTGGTAGCTTAGAACAGGCCGCCACCGGTGCCACCTGTCAACTAACCCTTACAGACACCCAACATCAATATCATCAGTTGGCCGATACGACACACCTCGAAAACACTCACGAGACCGTGGACACCATTTCATCACCCAATCATTCAATTCATTCAGACACGTTTGTTATTGCGGAGCACATTAGTGAGGAGCTGACGAGCGGCGACGATTGCCTTATTAACAAAGATTTAGTTAGGGAACTGCAACAGCAACCGTCAGAACCATCCTATCATATCCATGATCAACAACAATCCATGCTTATCGATAATGTTAGCGTTGATGATTGCGTGTCTAACATTTACGAAGAACAACAGCAAACTGCTACAGCTACTGCAATTGTCCAACAAGATACGCAGAAGTTTTACAGTGTAGGTATTACCACTGGCTTATATCCGCATCTGTATAACTTTAGATCAGAGCAGAGCGAACAGCAGCTTGCTGTTGTTAATTATGAAACTACGGAAAAGCTGCAATTGCAGCAGCAAACCTACTTGAGCCCGTATGTTTATACTGATGACAGCTTGACAACTTGTGAAGAGGGTATCGGCGAGCTCGAGGAAGAGAGCCCCGAGTCCTCCCCATCCTCCGAAGAGGAGGATGAGGAATTATGAAATTTGGTCGAAAATTATTTTGCAAATGGTCAATAATTTAGAAAAAACCTTGGTGAAACAAACGGATATTTTATCATATAACCATATAGCAATAATACAAAATTTTAATAATTTATTAAGCAATTTAAAATTGAAATTTTGTTGCATTATAATACTTAAAGAAAAGCAACAAAATTTTAATGTTAACTTTTAAAACTAATTGCTTTAAAATAAATGTTTATTTATATACAAAAAACATTAATATAGAATATACCAGTAATAAGTCTTTCTTAATATGATAAATTTGGTGATAATACTTAAGATAAATAGGATAAGTTAAATATACATAATAAAAAAAATTAAAATGAATACTTTTGTATAAAAAATTGAAAAAAATTACTGTAAAAAAACTGTTAATTTTTTAGTTTTCTAAGCTTTAAAATTATATCTGTTTGTTGCTCTGAAGTTTTGAATACAAAAATTAGAAGTATTTTGCTTTATTAAATTTTGTTAATAACTGATTCAATTTTTTAACCCTTCGATCTTTAATAATACATCAAAAATAAGTATTAAACTATTTTCGGCTGCTTCAAAATATAAATATATAAAATGCAAATTTTAAATTTGATTGTAACATACTTTTATATTAATATATAAAACTTTTTTAATGTTACTTCAATAATAAAAAGTTAAAAATTTTTCATCTAGATAACAAATTAATGATCAAAGGATTAATTAATAATTGATAGATTTTTATTAACTGTTGTATGATTTATTACAGTTCTTGTAATATAATGGGCATTGGTTTAAATTAGTTTGAAAATTTTTCAATGCATATTTTTAAAAAGCAATTGTATCTCGATTCTTTAATCAAGTTCTTAAATTATAATGATAAATTTATTTACGCATGGACTTTTTTATTTTACTTAAAATAAAATAATTTTATAATAATTTTACTTCATCTAACAACCAAATAATTATATTTTTAAAAATTTCATAGGACGTTTAATAAGTTAACCTAAAATTTAAGTTTTAGATAAAGTCTTATTATATTGTGAATAATTAATTTTGAATATTAATTGCAGTAGACGTATATTATTACAATTTGATCAGAATTTCTTTATTACTCTTTGGCTTTCAATTTAATTTTCGATCCAAAATATAAGTGCTCTCTTCGCTCCCTAAAGTTCGGCGTCAAAGAGACTTCAGAGAGTTAAACGTATTCCAGTGATTATTAGAACGCTTAGCGATTTTAACTGTTATTTTATTTATCATAGTATGTAAGGATATATAACTGCTATTTAAAGCTATATTTTAAATTGTATATTAGTTTATTTTATATTGTATAGAGATATACAAAGTGGCATTTTAATGATAAATTTAAGGTATCTTTCATATTTTTTTTTTTACACAAGTTTTAATGATATTAAAAACTCACCGAAGTCTCTATTAGTGATTAATTTTGTAATTAGCTTGTATTTATAGAAATTAATCTCATGAAAATAATTGCGATAACCGTATTAGTATTATTATTGTTTAAATCATAATACATTTTATCGTAACCAATATTATTGGCTTAAAATTGGCAATAATGTAATTTGTATATGTAATAATTAAATTCGAAAGCGTGTCTCGAATTCGTCAGTTATAAAAGAAAAAAAATTCCAATAAAACCAATCGATCAGATAATAAAATATAGGTCTTCTTGACTTTTTCAAAATTCATTTGAACTTGAAAATCTCTATTGGATTCCTTGCTACCGAAGCATGCTTGAAATTTTTCATTCTTTTTTACAGTTTTGAATCTGTCTTTTTGTAAACTGTTTTTTTGCATGCGAAATTCTATGAAGTAACGAGTCGAGTTTGAGAAACGTAAATTTTCAATAAGTGAATCTATATCTATATATATATATATATATCTTTTTGAGTGAATTATAAGTTATTTATAATTTAGATTAAATGATCTCGATGATAAAGAAATGCAATATAAATTACAAAATTGATTAAAGCATGAAAGAGTGTGATTAGCTTGTGCCTTGTTTGAGTTTGATCGAGTTCGTATTTAACAGATCTTTACGAAGCAGGCAGACGGTGCCGTGAGCACAGTGCGGTGCGAGGGCAGGGGAATCAAGCGAAAGCTGGACTCCATCCACGCAATGCATTCCACTCTGCATGAAGACCAGGATGGTCAGTATCGTATCGTACATTACAGATAAGCGTTCCATTGGTGATGTCGTTTTCTCTCAAAATCGAATAAACAAACATTAATCATTATAGAAGCTCCATTTAATTTTGTTGTTGTTTTTTTTCTATTTTTTTTTTCAAACTCTTCTTTTTTTTTTTAATTATATGCATTTTACGTAATATAAAAAAATATTTTTCATCGGTGAAAAATTTATTTGTTTTTATAGGTGCTAAATGCATATAATACCAAAATATTATAAAATTAATTTTTTTTAAATAATTATGAATGTAATCGATTTTGGAGAAACAAAAAAGGGCGCTCTAGCTATCATTATTGCACTTCTGCTTATTAGCTTCGAAAAATCTCAAAGCTCTCTTGTCGCTTGCGTATTAGATTCAGTCTTCAAGCAATACACTTTCCACATTTAACATATATTTCTTCTCTTCATATTAACTGTGTGCTTTACAGTGGTAGTGAGTCATGTGCATGAACACTTTCTTATTCAAAAATAACAAACCTGATTTTTCGTTTTTTTCATTTAAAACTACTATTAATATAATATTTTAACAATTTTACAAAGTAAGATATTTATATATGTGTAACATAGCCTAGCAATACCACAAATAAAAAAAAAATTAAAGCAGATTCACGATTGATTAACCCAAGAACAAATGATAAATTTTATGCATACAAAATAATAAGGAAAATGCACGTGTTTATAATTTTTAAAGGTAGGTACATTGGCTTTCATTTAAATGCTCTTCTTAAACAAAACTAATTGGCTGTCAGGTTTGTTAATAAGTTCCGTCACGTTATTCATAATGCAGCACATTGTTATCCCATTATCATGAAAATCGTCTAATTTCATGAGCGAATTATTCCCTCAATCACCCTGGAAGTATATGGAATCGCACTCATTAACATTTAAGGAATCGATTAAATCACCCAATCATGACTGACTTATTACTTACGGAGGAAAATATTGAATTAAGCGCTTTACGCTTGATGAAAATTAATATCGTTTGTTGAAACGCGCAATATTTTTCTCCGCATTGCTGAGTGAATAAAAAGCCTAACCAACAAATTTTTTTGTAACAAATTTAAAAAATAGATCTTGTTGTACTCGATTTATTTATTTGGATCGCACCATTGTAAATATCATCGATTTATATGGATTATCCAACATTCATCCATGCATTGCGTGGTTAAAGTACTAAAATTATTGCGTGATCACAGTGTGTGGTAGCTTTGGAAATGGTAGCTTATGTGGTTATAAAATTGTTATTCACCGTTGATTATATAATATATACATATACATATAATAATGCTGATATCTTATTAGTTTTTGAAAAAGCAGTGCATCATAGTTTCTTATGTTTTATTTTGAAAAGAAGTTTAATTTATACTAGTTCTTAAATTCTCATTAATTTTTCTACCGGTGTAGGTTTAATTAAAATTACACATGATTATTATATAAATTAGAATTTTTCTTGATAAAAAATAAATTATTAAAATAGAGCATAAAAGTCAATTGTAAAATTAGACGAGGAGTAACCTTCACGGGTAGAAAATTCTGCTATTAAGAAAATTAAAAGTAAAATAATAAAATCGAAAAATCGAAAAATCGATTATGTATTAAATGAAATATAAACATTTTAAAATAATTTTATCGAGAAATTTCATTTTGAAAAATTTTATGATTAATGTTTATTCTACTTCAAAATAAAGAATTACATAATACGAAAAAAATTAATATTGACTTTCCTTAGTAAAACAAATTATTAAAACGTAAAAAAATTAATCGATTTTTCAAAAACGCTCGCAGCCTCGCGCTATATATCTTGCAAAACTCACAATTAGATTGCCACAAGCATAACTTATGAGGATGATTCATTCAATCTTGACTTTTTTTTAATATTTTTTTTACCAATTTTAACGATTTTAATTGCATCGTTCGTAAAAAAATATTTCATAAAGATAAAATTATCAATTTTGACACATTTTTTTTGTACAATGTTAATTAATAATTTTATTATCGCTTTGGTTTGCGTATAATTTAAATAATTATTAATTCAAGTTTTACAAAATTATTATAAATTTTTATTGAAAAACTGTTAAGCGTTCATCTTTAACAATTAAACGTTAATTTTTTAAAATAACATTTTTTTTCGCCGTATATCAATAATAAATTTTTATTTTCCACTTATAGCGTTGTAATTTCATCGATTTTGTATAATTTTTAAAATTATTTGATAAATATCTTCGACTATCTTTAATTTATGACAAAAGTCAATTTTGAAAGAGTCCTTCAGAAGTAACAGCCAGCACTTCACCGACTCAAATTCCAGTCCCGATAAATTAAAAAAAAAAAAAAAAAAAAAAAAAAAAAAAAAAAAAAAAACAAGTTTCCTGTTATTCCCCATGAAAATAAAATAAAGCAGATAAACGAAACAAAACAGAGTAAAAAATAAAAACGATTGTGATGAATGAAAGATTGTGTGCATGAGTGGGTGTGTGCGCGCGAGTATGTGGAACGAAGAGAAAAAGAAAAATCGAAAAACAAAACAGCCCGTGATTACCGTGCAGAGTCTAAGGATGATCCGGCCGGCTCGAAAAAGGCGCGAATGTTTGCGGTCGGCGAAGTCGTGTGGGGCGCAGCCCGAGGTAGCGTCGCCTGGCCCGGCAAGGTCGAGGCGCTCGGTGCGGTTCAGCCGTCAACCGTCGCCGACAAACGGCTCGACCTCGGCGCAGGTACAGCCGGCCAGCCCAGTCCAGCAATCGTCGACACCGTCTGGATCCGTTGGTACGGCTCACAGCGCGAGGCAGGCCTCAGCCAGGTTGCAGTCAAGAGCCTTAAGTCCCTGTCAGAAGGCCTCGAGGCGCACCATCGCGCACGAAAGAAGTTCAGGAAGTGAGTTATTTCTCAATATCTCAAATCAAAATAAATAAATAAATAGAAAAAAAAAAAAAAAAAAAAAAACGAAAAGAAAACGAAAAGAAAACAGTACGAAAAAGGTTATAAATTATCATTAAACATTATTATTATTATTATTATTATTTTTATTATTATTATTATTATTATTATTATTTAAGCCAAAAATATAGTATTTTATCGCATAATTTTTGTAACTGCGAAAACGAGACAGCACACAATTTGTAACGATCCATCTCCCACGATATTAAACCCAGCTTTAATGTTGAGCCCAGCTGCTTTGTTATATATTTTTTTGGAAACTTCCAAATTGCCCCCACCCCCCAACCTCTGTCTCTCAAAACCCTATACAGTTGTGTAAAAAAAAAAAAAAAAGAAAAAAAGAAAAGAAAAAAAAAAAAAAAATAACAAATGAATAAATTGGTTGAGAGATGATTGAGCGTAATTGATAGATTTTGAATTGATTTAATTTTTATCCACTTGGTTGAGTGGTCGTGGTTTTTGCTTTTTTTTTTTATCGGGATGTGGAAAGCCATGACTGCTATTGCTATATACGTATAAATTTGGTTAAAAGTATCGTTAAAATAATTAAAGAGCAAAATCGTATCTTGACAACTTGGAGTTGTTTAATCGAAAGCTCTTTTTCATGCATACTTTGTGCATATATATTTTTTATTTTATTTAGCTGTTATTTTGTAATTTTTAAATATATAATTTTGTTTTGAGAGATATCTCAGCTTGAAATTTTTATAAAGAAAGAAACTATATATACACTTGGTAATAAACGATTTGTTCTTTTCGTTTTATTTAGATCATTTTTTCTTTATTTTAAATGCCAATTACGAAAATTTTGTTCAGTTTTTTCCTTTTTTTTTTTTTTTTTTTTTATTTTTTTTTCTAACTATTAAACATCAATTCATTTATTTTACAATATAATATTTTATTTAAATTTAATTTATATCTTTACTTATATTTAAAAAAATTTTATTTAAATTATAATATACGGATCTTTATTTGAAAAATAATTAGCAAACCAACAGCCAATTACTGTTAAAAATTTGTCAGTTAAATCAAAACTACTATTAAAACTTTCAATTCTTTTCATCTATTAAAGCAAAAACTATCAACTTTCTCAATGTATGCATGTAGTAGTTGTAGAATATCTTATATAGTATGTGTTGTTTATATGTATTTTATAATGTTTTTTGTGAACGCTTATTTTTTCTGTATAGTTTTTATTATTCTGGTGAGAGTAGAAAGTAATTTGGTTCTTATCTTTTTTCTTTTATTTTAGCTATAATGCTGTAATTACTTTGGCAACCGGAAGCACAGAATTTTTTTTTTCCATTTCTATTTATTCTTCATTTTTCTTTTAAGTTTTCAAAAGTTTAAAATTTATTTTTCAAGGTTTTTTTTTCCAATTAAAAAGCGGGTCGTTTAATTTTTATGAATAATATTACAAATATACATTATAATATTATATTGTTTATTTTTTAATTATTACATCGCATAAGCGCTTTAATTTAATTTATTTTAAAATTCAATGAAATATTTAAACACAGTTATTCTATCAACAAAAACACTGCAAACAAATGATAAAGAAAACTTATACTTAGAATTTTTATTTTAATAAAATACTTTTTAATGAAGCATTAAAACAAACAAAAATATTGACAAACTCTCACGTTATCTCTCAATACACTTTAAACACAACAGAATTCTATACACGACAATTATTTTATAAGCATATTTCTTATTATTTTAATTTAATTTTTTAATTTTATTTGTTTTATTTATTTATTTATTTATTTATTTATTTTTTTTAATAAATTATTTGACTGCACCAATGATTCACATCAAAGTAAAATTCAAAGCAATTCCAAAGAAAATCTCTTCATTTTCAAGAACAAAAAAATAAAAACACCAAAAGAAAAATCTTGTCTGAAAATATATACGTTTGTTGTCATGTCATTTTAGAAGTCGTAAATTGAATACGCAGCTGGAGAACGCAATCCAGGAAGCGATGGCCGAGCTGGACACTAAATCCTCGACGATATCCCGTCCAGCGTCGCATCGTCGTCAACCGGACTCCAGTCGAGTCAACAACAAGCCGAAGGAACGTCCGATAGCTCCGGCGCTGACACCATCGACCCCGACGACGACGGTCGTGACGACGTCCCAGCACTCGACGACTCAACGCACGCGGGCGATCGGCTTGAGGAAGACGCCCGGGAGAAAGGTGCCTCAAGTGGCTCTCGTTGCCGTGGCTCCGCGTCGAGACGGAAGCTAGGAGGCGCTTCGCGTGATATCGCCGGCGACGAAAGACTTCGATCGTCTCTGCGTGAATTATTTGAGAATGCCTTTTGTTGCGCGCTTGGGCAGTGTAATTTTTCACGGAGTTAATTAACTATGATCAATCGTTTATTGGCTTTACGAAATTAATTAGTTGTAAATGTTTGTTGCCCAATCGAGTTGAATCCAAAAGGAATTCTCGAATGATTCATGCTGTACCTTATTCTGTAAATAGACGAATGACCTTTCATTTAATACTCGATTTGAAAAATTTTAATAGATTTTCGCAATACTTCAAAAATCTTTCCGTGAAGATATATCTGTGAAAATCCAGATAAAATTATTTACGTTCGAAGTAAGGTTATTCGTCCAATCTCTATTGCGCAAGTGAGTCTTCGTTTAAAAATAAAAAAAAAAATTTATCTTTTCCAATGAATTGAAAGAGATAAAAAAGCATGAATTTTGTATATAATTAGGCCTAATTGCGTTAGCATGTGACAAGTGAGAGAAAGATTGAGAAAAGATGAAGATTTGAAAAAGAAACGAAACGCAGTCACTTTTTTCTTTCGATTAAAAATCATTATAAATATAAGTCGAAAAAAAAAAATTGAGAGCTGACGCGTCGTCACGACATATAAAAATAAGGGGGAGGACGCGGGGGCTCTAAAAAATTGAAATTTGTACAGAGAGAAAAAATAGAGAAGAGAGAAAGACGAATGTACGCTTTGAATTTGGAGAGTATTTATTCGCGTGTAATTTTCTTGTCCCCTCGCTATGAAAAACAAATTATTGGTTAAAATGCGATAATTTATTTTGTACATAATGTTCAACTGCGTTATTACGTTTTATGAACAATTTTCCTTTTCGCTTGTTTTACATAAAAAGTTAAGTTATGAATGTACATAATTTAAGCCTGTGACTTTGTGTTTCTAACTATTTATAATAATGTCGTTATGTGTAACAAAATGTTAATTTTTATGAGTAGCTTTATAAGCCGTACTTTGTGTTTTCAATTTAATATGAAAAGTGTATAGTATGTTTTTGTACACTGAAAATAATATGAATAATTAATTTATTCAAATTAAATTTCAAGAAATGAAAAAGATCTACTATTGAAATATTTTTATATTTACATATTTAATAATGAATCTCGATTTTTACGTACTATTTTATCTTTTATATTCGTTTTAAAAAGGCAAAAAATTAAAAATTTTTTTTATGTTATATTGATTTTTAAAATAATTATTCATATAAATTAATTTTAAAAGTATTTGAATTAATATCAATTATTTGAATGTAAAAGAAATATTTTGCCTTGTAAATAAAAGCTTTTAAAATTAATTTATAAAATTTTAAATGCCTATAAATGTGTACTCTAGATAATAATTTAAAAAATTAAGTGATATTGCATTTGAACTTAATTGTACAAAAATGGAGAGAATAGTGTTTCTACCAATAATTTGTTTCTTACTACTCACGCCCACATGATTTTAGATGACTGAATCGATGGTGTTATATAAAATTTCAAAAAAATCTATAAGACTGTAATAAGGTATCAAAAATTTCAATCAAAAACAATTATATTCATATGCTATTTCTTTTTCAAACAAATACAATCAAATATATAATGTTTTATGAAATGTATATTAAGATAGTGAAAGAAAACCTAACTTTTCAGTCATCGAAATCGTGAATAAAATCTTATGAAAGCAAAATTGAAATATAAAAAGAAATAGAAATTATATTATTTGATGTTACAATGATAATTTTGATCGCTCGTCGCAATAAGAATTAGGAAAACAATCCTTTGGTGCTGAATCGCTCCTTGCTTGGGAGTCGGAAAGAAAAAAAGTTAAAAATGCGTGTAAAGAAATGTTGTATAGAGAAAATTTAGAAGATTTTATCAAATCGGCTGGAAAAAGTCGCGACTGAAAAACAAATTTTTTTGTAAAAAATGTAATTGTCCTTCTTCATCGTCTTCGACGACATGTAAAATGTTTCTAAGATAAGCAAAATGTATCGCGCTTGTTAGAGAAAAAAAAGTAATAACAAAAAAACCACCAACCAGTGCAGCTTCGATTACCATAAAAAATCGACCTAACGGAAAATAGAAAGAAAAACGACCAGTGATATTACTTTTCCGCCATAAAGCTTTTTGTTTTGCGCTTAAAAATAGTACGTTATACTTTGCTTGACATAATCAACGTACAATAGACAATAAAACGAGAAAACGAGTATCAAAAAAAAAAAAAACTTACGGTAATATACATGTATATGTGTGTGTGTGTGTGTGTGTGAGAGAGAGAGAGAGAGAGAGAGTGTGTGTATGTAGAAAAAGGAAGTATAAAGCGAGTAGTTTTTTTCTTCCAAAACTTCGCAGGCTTTTAAATAGATGAACGACAGTTTGTCGGCGCTATTTACGTATAAAATAAAAAAAAAATAAAAGTAAAAAGAAATAACGCAACTTAACAATAAACGGGTTCTTTGAAGATGTCTTAGTATTATGTCTTAAACGAGAATAAATAATAAACAATTGTAAATAAGTCGTAGATCTTAGGTCGCGAGCGATGTTATTATGATTACTATTATTATTATTATTATTATTATTTTATTATTATTATTATTATTATTATAATTATTATTATCATCAATATTATAATTATCACTGGTAGAATGTAAACTTTTATCAAAGCGAATCAAAAACAAAAACACACCCGATGAACTTTCCGTCGAATACTACAGCGAGTGATTTTTCTTCTCTTTCGTCGTCGAATTAATTATTGTTTCGTCAATCGATGTACTTTTATCAATCAGACGATTCCAATTTCTTTTTACATTAGTTTTTAGAAAGTAGAAAAAAGTTTCTATGTAAATTAGAAATATTGTAAATTTGTGTTTTTAAGCGTTTCGATATTAATTTTCTTGCACGTGTATTGATTTACGTGTTCATTTATTTTTTTTAAACGCGACAACAAAGTGTGAAACTATATTTTATTGTATAAATATTCTTTTGTAACGTTGATTTTAGTTTATTTTTTAAAAATATATATAAATATATATATATGTTTGAATCGATTTTTTGTTGAGTCGCGAATTGTTCACATATCAGCGACGGTGAAGGTCGACTCATGAAAATCTAAACTTTTAACGAATGACGTTTTTTAAAGCAAAATCAAAGTATCGATTTTAAAAAGCGACTGACTTTTTAATTCAACAGAATGATAAATAAAAAAAAATACAATAGAAGCGATAACTTTTTCGAGATTTAAGGACAAGAAGAGAAAAAAAAATGATAAAAAAATGGGGGACTGAATCAAACTTTGTAAAACTTTCCTGCGTAAGAAAAAAAAAAAAAAAAAAAAAGAACGACTAATAGTAAACAATTTTTTCGAACCAAGTTCGTACGTGTGTGTACCTTAGCGAAGAATAAAGTAGAAAAATGAAAAAACCAAATGTCTACGTATATTTTTCCCCTACGTCGTGGACAAACAGAACCGCGTTTGTACTTTTAACGTTAATTTTACGAAAAAATAAATGAATAATAATAATGATAAACATAAAGTGGTTCTATGACCGTAGACAAAATATTTTGCAGAGTATGTATTTCCATGACAGTGATTTTATAGATTATACATTGCGAAGGAAAGAATGAACGGTAATCAAAAATAAAAATAAATAAAATGAATAAATGAAGAAAAAATTTTTTGCGCAAGTTTTTTAAAATAAAATGACGGTTTTAGATGAACACAGCGAAGCAGCGAGCAGAAAAATCGCGAATGCGGTTCTGTTGTCGTACTTCTAACATAATAAGCATTTCTAAATGGGAACACGCTTTTCAAAAGTAAGTTTGAGCAAAGCAAAAAGAAACGACATAAAAAAAAAAAAAAAAAAAAAAAAAAATAAGTTAATATAAAAGTGAAAAAATAAAGTAACACAAAATGAGGGCTTTCATCGATGCGTTTTCGCGCTAACGAAATTTTCAAAAGAATAACTTTCTTTATAATCAAAATATAAAGTTAAATAAAATCTTCGGAGCTCACGCTCTAAAGCGAATAGAAAAGAAAAAAATAGAGATAAGCGAAGGCGCATCATCTTAGCCTGACAATGGCGTGAAGGTCAAAACGATTTACACGAAAATCCTACATTAGAGTTTAATAAACACAAAACAATAGAGAGTAAATAATAAAAAGGTATAAAGTTAAAGGTACATAAATAAAAAGAAAAAAAATATTATAATATACTTGATTATAAATAACAATGAACGCCGCGAGGCTACGATGGACTTTTAAATGTTCACAAGATTTAAAATAAAAATGCAGTGTAAATAGAATCATAATGTCTTTATTCCTAAAAACAAAATCGCATTCATACCATCCATTAATCGTACTAAACGGCAAACATTAAACGAATGTTTTTTATGCGTGTTTCGCGCGTGTAAATGATTATGAGAAAATGCGAGGGAAAGAGAGAGAGAGAGAGAGAGAGAGAGAGAGAGAGAGCGCGAGAGATTAAATAAACTTAGTGGTAGGAAATAGTTGGAAGCGTGAATGCCTATGAGAGTAAGCTTTGTCTAATCCGAAACTTTAACGCATTAGCATAAAATCAACGGAAAAAAAAATGAAAAGATATGCGTTTGCTAATTGAAGAAAATAATTTTTCTGGGGATTGGGAACAAAGCAAGAAAAAAAAAATTATAAAATAAAATGAAAAAAAAAAAAAAAAAAATAATAAAAAACAAAAAACAAAAATTTACAACGCGTCGCAAAAGCTAAAGAGAAATAAGTTAAACAAAAGCGTATTTGACGAGTTCTCGTTTCGTTCCTAAAATCGTGAGTAAAAAATAAAAAAAATTGCTAAAAGATTAAGAAATGATTGACAAAAGTCGTTCGGATACACGTTAGAAATGTTCGTTAAAGAAAAATTTAGTGGCATATATAAAGAGAGAAGAGAGACATCGAAGTAAAAAAAAAAAATAAATAAATAAATAAAATAAATACTTTTAGATTATTAAAATTCTTGAAAAGTTTTACGAACGATTTTTCAAGAAATGAACATTTTGCGGTTTTATCGGTATAAATTTTTTACGAGATAAATTGCTTTTTGCCAAAATCGATGCGACACACATTAAGTAAAGTAAAAAAAAAAAAAAAAAAAAAAGCATACAAAATATTAAAAAAAAAAAATATGACAAGACAGTAAACATAGAAGAAAAAGAAGCATCGGTGATTAATTATAAAAACAAGAGATGATAATTTTTCTATTTACATACTAAGTAAATCGTCAAGATTAAATTTAAAGCAAAAATAAAATAAAATAAAATAAACAAGCAAAAATGATAAAAAACGAATAATCGCGTTTGTATGATATATGCAACAATGTACTTTGCGAGTGGCCGTATGCGTGAGAAAACTATATAAGTGAGCGTATCGTTCGTGTGATCGTTAGATCGAGAGAGTAAGAAAAAAAATTAAGTAATTGTGCGCGATGTGGGCGAGGCGAGATTGAGAAAATAAAACGATAATTATCGAAAGAGAGAGAAAGAGAGAGAGAGAGAGAGAGAGAGAGAGAGAGAGAGAGTGTGAAAATGAAAAAAATAAAAATAAAAAATAAAACAGTTACGGAAGGAATATAAAAGTATAAAAAAAAAGCACAGTCCCCACCTCCCCGCTCCTCACGATTAGGTGACAAATTAGCAAAGCTATACATATATACATACATTATTTAATATTTGGCATAATATTTATATATAAAAAAAAAAAGTATATATATACATACGGATTATTAAAGAGATAAACCGATTAGAGCGTAAAGTTTAAACGAAGGCGAAATCGCGAGGAACGAGAAAGTAGTCGAAATAAAGCATTTTTTGGCGAGACGGCGAAAAATAAAAGAAAAACGGTGAGAGAATTATAGGAAGCGAGAAAATGAAGGAAAGGATAAAAGATCGATGAAATTTTAAAACGAATATATACGAGTATAAGGATTAGGTGCATTGTGGCGGGCAGAGAAAAAGTATGAAGCTATGTGATCTATTAAAAAAACTAGTAGCTTTTAGCTGTAAAGACTTATACTTTATTTTGTAAATTTTGTTTATACAATGTTTGATCGTCGCATAATACTATTGTATGTGAATACATAAGTTAATAAATGATTAACATGTGAAGTTAAAAGAAATTCATTTCTTTCTTGTCTACCGAAGTACTTGAAGTAGTTGAATCTTTTGTTTATTATTTTTATTTATTTATTTATTTTTTTCTTTATTATTAATATTAATTTCGATGATGAACTTTAGTATTAGTGTTGTAAATATCACGTCGTAGTGAACGTGAGTTTAAACAATTTTTAGAAAAATTAGATCAATAAGTAAAACTACGATTACCGATTCAGTAAGAATAGTTATACTTTTTTAAGTTTTAATTTCATTTTCTTAAATATTATTTATGACAAAACATTAATTAAAAAAAAAAAAAAAAAAAAAATGCATTTTCGTTAATAATAAAAAATAGAATATTCAACGATATGCATAATTTCGATATACATATGTAGACGCTGCGTTAATGCGAAATGAAAAATCACTTAAAAATTCGATATTAATATTTTTACAATTTAAAATTATATGTATATCTCGTTTCGTAGAAAATTCTTTGGATAGCTAAGTAAAAAAAAAAAAAAAAAAAAAAAAAAAAAAAATTCAATATCGTTGAGCTTTTTTTCCCTCTCGGTGTGAGCAGCGCGCGCTTGTTGCTCGCGCGCCTTTGGGTTTATTAAATTTATAGATCAATGGAAATCCTTAGCTGATAACGCGGCCAATAAAGCCAGCACTTTTTTCTCATCGGGGTTCAGGTGAGTATAAACAATAGTTTTTTTATTATGGGTAATATAATTTACGAACTAAGCTTTGAATTGATTATCTTTTTAATTTAAAAATATGCCAAGTTTTTAATTTATTTTAAAAATGAAATAATATTTATTTATCTAAATACGTAAAATTTAAATTTAAAATTTTTTTTTTTTTTTTTTGAAATTTTCTTAGGGATTTACATAGACTTATTTTTTCTAATTTATTTATATGCACGACGAACAATCCATCGTTAGTCAACAAAAAATATCTTTCTTCGTTCGACAATTTTTCCGCGTTCCAATTTACCAACTCTCTTAGACCCACAATACCTCGTCGTCGCCCACATATGCCGCAAAAAATAGTAGCAACGACGCTACCATCATCGTTGCACACACATACACGCGCACACGTAACAAAGCCGCGCACGGATAAGCTTCATATAAGAGGAAGTGTTTCTCATTTCAAAATCTTGCTCTCATACATTTATATACCCGCGGTTCTCGTCACTTCGATTTTTTCCTCTAATACACACACGCATGTATGTACACTTACACAGTGAAAGTGATTTACCGACTAATGAGCCACACTCGTACTCCACGTTTGCTTATTATCGCGGCCTGCTTCTATATATTTTTTCCGTTCCTCCCTTCTTGCGTGGATGAAGAGGAAGAGAGAGAGAGAGAGAGAGAGAGAGAGAGAGAGAGAGGACGAAAGTAAGCTCGAGAGGAAAAACCTCGCCCGAGGATGAGTTTCAATATGTATGTATGTGTATATATGTGTGTGTGTGTGTTGGTTGCGAATTTTCGAGATTTTTGCATTGCAAATAGATACAAGGATGTGTGTATGCATGTATATCGTTAGTAGTTCGAGGGTAACACTCCGAGTGCTTCGTCTATCTCTCTCTCTCTCTCTCTATGTGTGTCACTTCTTAAAACAACGCAGAAAGCGCAGATGAGAGAGAAATGGAAGTTGCGCGAACGAGATATACGTTTATATCGGGTTTTGGCTCACACGGATTTGTTTTTCACGGTATTTTTACAGATTTGCCGAGATTAATTTTGCGTTCGGCAAGTTTTCGTGTTTATGCCGGTGTTTTCATTATAAACGCGAGTTTGCTTATTTTTTTTCTTCCCTTTTTTCTGTATTGCCCATAATGGTTTAAAAAAACGTGGTTATTTATGATGAAATCGAAGATTGTCAATATGCGATATTTTAAGAATCTTGAATAATTTCTTAAATTTTTTCGTCTACGTTGTATTGGTAAAGTATAATCAATTCGTTGACTCTATATTTAAATACATAGATAGAACAAACTCTAACGATATCGAGGGAAAAAAATTCGAAGTTTCTCCTCTCCGAGATCCAGTAAGACGCTTATGTACTTACAAGTTTCCGTATCATTGATCTTGTTTCCTTCTCCTCCTTCCCTTCCGCTTCTCATTTCTTTTTTCCTCATTCTTTTTTTTCTTCATAACTTCTTGTCACTGACTCCTCATTTCATTCTTTGACCGACTTCCTTTATCTTTTCACTTTAAAATGGCTTCATTTATGAAAATTTACTCGCGACTTAGCAAACATAACATTTTTTTTTTTTTTTTTTTATTTTTTTTTTTCGTAATATATTCAGTTGAACGAGAATTATTACTTTTAGAATGGTACTTTTGTCGGGTAACTTTTTTGCGCTGTAAATTTAGTGGAAATGAAAATTTTGTTGAATCGGGTATATGACTTTTAAATTTTACATTATAGGAGCATTCTTTTTAACTTTAAAATAATCTTTGCGATAATTGATACATCGTGAGATTGTTTAAAATTTATAACAATACAAGTTGTATTTAGATTTTTTAATCATAAAAATTTTATAGTCTTGATAGAAATAATAAATGTTATGCAATATTTTGGAAAAGAAAATATTTAATTTTGAAACAGAGCTATCAAAATTTATGGTTCAAAACAAGTGCTTTTTTGATGTGGAAATTGCCACTTTTGTAGTATTTTTGCGTTCGCGGTAAAAAAAACCTTTTATTTTAAAAAAATACCATTATCGTGATATATCTATATATGTAAATATTTTTCAATCAGCAAAAAAAAAAAAAAAAAAAAAAAAAAAATACTTTCTTTTAGAAAAGCTATACTATAATATTAGTGTGCGTACATTTTTTTGATATTAAAATGTTTTTTTTTTTTTTTTTTTTTCAAGCGACTTTTGTTATTTCAATTTATTATAATTTTTTAGTTTGTTTACGTTCTATAAAAATCTTTCACTACTTAATCATTTTTCCATTAAATTTGAAAAATATGTTTGTTATTTATTTTATTATTTTAAATATTACATTAGTGTTTTCAAACGATAGACTAAATACTAACGCGTCGTTTTCGCGTAATTGAAAAACAAGAGAATTTATTTACATAACATATATTTATTTATATACCACTGATTAAAATCTACATCTATATGTGTTATTTTTGAGTTAAAAATCTTAAATGCAAACTTTTGTCATCAGGCGGATAATCTTTATTATAAGTTCGATATTTAATGTACTTAAAACAATGCGAGGGACGATAAAACAAAACCATTAGAATAACTCGACTCGAGAGGTTATAAAATTTTTTTATATTTAGCACTTGTTGTCCGATATATTATTGCTAGCGGCATAAAGAGGAAGTTGAAAAATGAAATGGCCTGGAGAACCGATGCTCAAATACGGAGGTCTTCAAGTCCGCGAGGTAATGGGAATATTTTAAAAATTATGGATTTTTATAAATCATTTTTTGTAGTTTTTTATTAATTTTTTTTTTTTTTTTTTTTTTCTTTTTTAATCATAAGATAGCAACTTTCATAAGAATCAATAAATTAAATTCGTGAAATTGATCGACTTTTATATTTTATTATTCAAAAATTACATTAATTTAAACTGAAATGTATTTATACGTTATCCAGAATTAAGGTTATTCGTTCGATTGAATTTTGTAAAAATTATCGTATAAAAATTAGGTCTAGTCGGTAATGAAATTACATGTTTAAGGATGACTGCTCTTACGTTTGGAACGTCCCTGCGAAGGAACGATGTGATTGGATTAAAAAAACAGAGGATTGTAAAGTCGATTCCTTCGTGCCTTATCCGAAATTGCTTTTTTGTGATTTTGGAACGGAGAACAAAGGTTTATTTGCCATTGGACTTGTGCTCTTAGTTATTTGGCTGCTCTACCTATTCTTAATTTTGGGAACAACTGCAGACAATTTGTAATTTTTCCTTTTCTTTTTTTTAAATTTATTTAATTCAATCGAATCGTTTACGCGAAAAATGAATTTAAAAAAAAAAAATTTTTTTTTTTTTTTCATACATTACTTTGATCGGATTGAAAATTTAAATTTAAAATAAAAACGTAATTATTGTAATGCAGTTTCTGTCCATCTCTCTCGATAATCGCAACGGTAATGCGGCTTTCGGAAAACATCGCCGGAGTAACGATTTTGGCTTTCGGAAACGGCGCACCCGACATCTTCACGTCGTTGGTTACGAGCGAGGACGAGAGACTTATTATGTTTACGGAATTAATCGGTGCCGGGGTATTCGTCACAACAATTATCGCTGGCTCGGTTGCGGTCATTGCGCCGTTTCGCGTTAAGCCGAGATATTTCATACGCGACTCGTTAATTTATATATTTGCGGTATGCTGGATATCTTACGTCGTTCAGGACGACGTGGTGTATTTGTGGGAAGCTATAAGTGAGTTGTTTTTTTTTTTTTTTTTTTTTTTTTTTTTTTTTTTTTTTTTTTTTTTCGTCTTAAGAGTAAGTTTAATAAAGTTTAATATGTGTGTTTTTTCAGGTTGTATAACCATTTACATATTTTTCATTATCGTTGTCGTGGTTATGCAACGCATCGAAACGCGCCAAGATCATCGTAAAAGCAAGTATTAAATATTTTATTTAATCGCGTCAATAAAAAAAGTCTGTACAAACATGTAAACGGTGTAAAAACGAAAAAAAAAAAAAAAAAAAAAAAAAAAAAAAAGGCACAACGACAAAAATACCAATAAATTTAATCTGAAAATTAACCAAAATCTTTGTGCATATACACACACGTGAAAACAGAACGAATGCCGACTCTGCAGGACGCGGACGTGCTCCGAGCTTTCGTCGAGAATCGCGTGAGGAGCACGAACTTGAGCGCGCCACCTCAGCTACCGACACGTTCCCGAGCCTTCGAAGTACAGGCTAAAATCGGTGAGTTTACTTTGACTTGGGAGTTTTGGGCGAATGCGCTCTTCCTGAGATTTTTTCTTCCTCTACAACTGTCTAGGTGTGTACGTATTCCATTCGTACTTTAGATTCATTTCGCAGAAAAAATCTCTAGCTATTCGAGCGTGTCTACAGGAATTTTTTGCTACTCTCGACTTTGCTGTATCTCCGAGTTGTTTGATGATTTTTATCCTTACCATCGCGTCGTGTAAGTTTTCGTACTTTGTCGCTGGTGGAGATTCGATTGCAATTTTTTTTTTTTTTTTCTTTCTTTTTTTTTTTATTCTCTTTTGCTACTTTAACGGGGATATTGGGTTTTGGTTTGGAATGCATAAGAGAGACAAAAAATGCTTTGAGATACATTTAACACATCGTTCAATAAGTCCCGAGACTAACCCAGAGATGGTGTTAGTAGTACCAAACTGGCCACGTTTTCATAGAGTGCGAACCTTTACATGAAACGTGTAAAAATTTCACGTCGATCGGATCACAGACAGCAGAGTTATCGAGGTTAGAGTAAAGTCACTTTGTAATTTGTTTGAAAAGTGGAAAAAAGCGAGTTTCGCGTGTTGATAAAACATTGTTTTTTAATGGGTAAAAACACCGTAGAAGCCCAGCAATGGCTTGAAAAACATTACCCGGACTCCTCTCCATCCAAACCAACGATTTGTCCTTGGTGTTTGTGGCTGAGTTTAAACGTGGTCGTACGGACACAAACGATGCGGAATGTTCGGGTAGGCCATTGGAAGCCGTTACACAGGAAAATGTGAGTGAAGTGTTAAAAATTGTAATGAAAAATCGCAAAGTGAAGGTCCGTGAGATTGCAGAAATGACACAGATATCATCTGGATCATCTGGAAGCGTATTTACAATCCTTCATGAAAAATTGAGCATGAAAAAGGTTTTTTCCAACTGGGTGCCGCGATTGCTTTCAGTGGAATAAAAACAGCAACGAGTCGACGATTCAGAGAGCTGTTTATCGCTATTTACTCGCAATAAAAAGGATTTCCTGCATCGATACGTGACCATGGATGAAACATGGATACATCATTTCACTCCGGAGTCGAATCGGCAATCATCTGAGTGGCGCATG
Organism: Chalcis sispes; assembly: GCA_949987625.1. Classification (NCBI taxonomy): domain Eukaryota; kingdom Metazoa; phylum Arthropoda; class Insecta; order Hymenoptera; family Chalcididae; genus Chalcis; species Chalcis sispes. The sequence goes on from OX465094.1 coordinate 72,918,413, forward strand.
ACTGGTGAAAGCCGCCCAAAGCGTCCAAAAACGCAGCAGTCTGCTGGCAAAGTCATGGCCATGTCTGTTTTTTGGGATACACATGGCGTGATTTTCATTGACTACCTGGAAAAAGGTAAATCGATCAACAGTGATTATTATATTGACTTGTTGGTACGTTTGAAGGAGGAGATCGCAGCAAAACGACCGCACATGAAGAAGAAAAAAATCCTTTTTCACCAAGACAATGCACCATTGTGGCATGCCACAAGTCCATGAAAACAATGGCAAAATTGAACGAATTGGGCTTTGATTTGCTTTCCCACCCCCCGTATTCGCCAGATTTAGCCCTCAGCGACTACTGGCTCTTTGCTGATCTCAAAAAAATGCTCCAGGGAAAAAAATTTGGCTCGAATGAGGAGGTTATTGCCGAAAATGAAGCCTATTTTGAAGCAAAGGATAAATCCTTTTATAAACATGGTATAGAAATGTTGGAAAGGCGTTGGAAAGATTGTATCACTCTCAAAGGAGATTATATTGATGAATAAAAATGATTTTTGAAAAAAAATGTTGTTCTCGTTGTTAGTCTCGGGACTTATTGAACGATGTGTTATACTTGGATTAAGTTGTTGAGTCGGATTTGAATTTAAACGATTTTATAAGATATATCGTATGAAATATTTGACCCAAACTTTGAGTCTGAAAATTATTCAATCGTAGGTTAAATTTTTCCAAAGATAAAGTTTGTTGTATTAAAATTAATTTTAATAAAATATTAATGAAAATCATATAATTTTAAATTTTTTAGTGGCACATTTTTTTTTTTTTTTTTATTTTTTTTTATTTACTACATATCTGTACTTGTTTAATTTGTTTCATTAAAATACCCAAAGCTTAAAGCATCGTACCGCTTGAGAAAACGCAAACAACCTCTGACGTCGTATGAAAAAGAAAATAATAAAAAAAAAAAAAAAAAAAAAATTACAAAATTTCCATCACGTTTGCGCAGATGTGGCTATCTCACGGGAAGTGAACGCGATACAGTCGATTCCGCCGTCGGCGTCAAAGCGACCGAAGAGTTTGCTTCGCGAATTCTTTTACGACGCGAATCCCGTAAACGCGGAAGAATGGCATAAGGCGAGCAAAGGAGTGAAATTGTTGATGATATTACGAGCGCCTTTCATGATCGTTCTTCAGCTCTTCGTGCCGGTCGTCAACGAGACAGCGGAGAAACGGGGCTGGTCAAAATTACTCAATTGTTTTCAGTTCGCTGTTACGCCGATCGTTGCGCTTTGTGTATTACAACGTACGATTTTGATATTATTTCCAAAGTAATTTTATGATTGTCGAAGATAATGATGAAAGTAACGTTAATTTGATTTAAATAATTACTTTCATAAATACATATGGTATACGAGGGTAACGCAAACATTTTAGCCTCGTTGTAATGATACATTTAATTTCGATTAAACTTTCATTCATCAAGATAAGCTCGCATATTAATGATTTATGAAATTATTCTTTAACTAATTTTTATTAACGAACGATTAATTATTATTAAGATTAAATAATTTAACGAACCTTTTTCTTCGTTGATAAAAACGATTTAATCGGATTTTTTTATTTAACGTTTATAATTTTCACAAAATTATTAATCGGAATTAAATAACATTAAACTATGTAACAAACGACATTAGAATTATATTCGAATTTTTTTCATTCTTTTCTATACATTAGATGAAAAATGAAATCAAAGTCGAATATCGCCTTTTGCGATCTCCACGCAAAAGCGATTCAGCGATTTTCGATGAATCCAAATTTTTTTATTTGGTGTCCTTTTTTTTTTTTTTTTCAACCTCCGTGATTCGATAGTGTGGAACGTGAAAATCGGACCCGTACCCTTACTGGCCGTTTGCTTCGCCTGCAGTTTGGTAATCGCCATCGTGATTTTTACACTGACCTCGATGGACAGAGTTCCGAGATTTCATAATGTGAGTACAAATGCCTTTGTTTTTTGTCGTTTTTTAATTTTTATAAATAAAATTTTTATTTTTCTTTTTTTTTTTTTTTTTCTTTTATTAGTTTAAAAAATCATATTTATCGTTAAATTTAATTTTATTAAATTTATTTTTTTAAAGTTATTTCGCTTTCTATATATATAATAAAAAAAACTTCCAAAATTGTTTGTTCAATGAAAAATGTATACATTTTCTTTTATTTTACCAAAGAGTAATGTAGCAGCGATAATTCCTCGGTATTTTATCGGATAAAAGTCCTAAAATGTAGTTACGCCCGTGAGCTTTGTAGCAATCAATTTTATTAGTGCGGCAATTTTTAAAATAAACTTACTTCCCTTCAAAATATTAAATGACCGTCTGATCGAATCCCGAGTATTACTACTGCGGTGTATACGTGAGCGCACTTGTAAAACCCGACCTATTTCAACTCCGAATTCGTTTAATAATTTTAATCCTTTTCATTATGTACACACTTATTCGTTCATGCGGGCTCTTATTGACTCTGAAAATTTCATTTTTTGTGGTAATTATTTACGCGCGCGCGGCCGTGCGAGAAATTAAATTTATCACCGAAAACATCAAAGAAAACGACGAATGAAGAATGTGAATAGTTTTTTAGAAAAATAAAAGTCATTCAAAATCAAGTGGCAGCCTCGTAAATTCTCCCTCGATATCTAAAACCAACAAAAGACAAACGTTCCATCTGATTAAAAAAGCGCAGAAAGCTCTCAAACGACTCGTTCGTGCTTCCAAAGAAGCAAAAAATAGGAAAAAAAAAAAGTCGCGGGAACAAAGTTAGCCAAATCGAAAAATAAAAGCTCGCTCGGTAAAATAAATAAATAAATAAATAAATAAATAAATAAATAAATAAATAAATAAAAAAGAAAAAAATAAAGCAAGAAAGCAACAAAAGCGAGGAGAAAATCGTAACGAGAAAATTAAATAACACGCGCGCGCGCGTGTGTGTGCATGCGTGTCCATCAATCTCAGGCAATGGCGTTCATGGGATTCCTGACGGCGATGCTGGTCGTTTACGCGGTCGCCCAGGAGGTGATGGCGGTCCTCGAGTGCATCGGCTTCGCCAGCGGCATCTCCGATGCTATGCTCGGCATCACCTTGCTCGCTTGGGGCAACAGCATCGGCGGTAAATATCTTTTCGACCTCCCTCGCCTCCCCTCTCGCCTTCCCCCTCGCCTCGCCAAACACACACCGTACCTTATACACCGTACGGACGATATCCCCGTATCTAACAGTCGTATATACCGTCCCCTACGTTAAGCTAATTACGCTTAGATACCGCGGGAATTCGGGGTCCTGGACACCTCGAGGTCTTCCGCGACTTTACGACGTCGATGATTGCGTTGATGCTTAGCTTCGATGTCTTTGTTGCTCACTGGGGATGGATTTCTTTTATAATTCGTTCTGCTTGACATTTCGTTTAGTTTATTTTGCTTTATTTTTAAATAACTAATGCAATTCATTTAAATAATTGGGTATAAAATTTTTTAAATTATTTATTTTTTCTAAGTAGTGCATGTCAAAGTCATTTGGCTCAAAAAAATCTTTAGTTTTTATATGCTATACTTACGTTATTAAATTATTTTTCATCTAAATACGTACTCGAGGCATTTTACTTTCGTAAAATCGATAAAAGTTTATTGTATTTAAAGAGAAACGATGAAAAGTTTATTCCTCAACAATCTTACTTTCCTATTAAATTATACCTAAATGAACTTAAATTTCAAAACACTATTAATTGCTTACACAATACTTCTGCGATTCGAAGTTATCTTTAAGAAACGGTTGAAAAAACAAAGTTTTTCTTTGCTTAATACAAATTTACAAATAATCGGTTAAATGATTAATTAATAAGGATTTTAATTATGTTAATGTTAACAACGAGGAGGAAGGGGGGGGGAGAAGGGCATTTTATTTCTTAAAAAAAATACTTGATAATTAATGAAAGAATGTCTCTTATAATGCCCGTAAAACGAGAGAGTATAGCTGCATCCTAAATTTCTCGTTACATGACACTTTAATGAACCTTAATTCTAAAAGGGCTTTTAAAAAGATCTTGTATCAAAATAAATTTAACCTTATTTACGAAAAAATAATGTCTATAGTTGAAATTTTACTTAAACGCGTTTACGTAAAATTAATTCAAACTATATGGATTATTTTTAATTTAAAAAAAAAAAAAAAAAAAATAAAATAATAGTCGCAAGAATTTATAAATCACTTCTTAACGTATTCGTAATTTAAAAGAAAATTAATTTTCAAAGTAAAACTTCATCACGTTTTCTTCGTTCAAAGCCGACTTACCCGAAAACACAACGTGAATAATTTTCGTCTTCTCAAAATCTTAACAAAATTAAAAAAAAAAAAAAAACAAAAAAAACAAAAAAAAGAAAAAGGAAAAAAAATGTTCTTCCACAGACTTGATATCCAACATAATGATATCGCGGAAAGGCTATCCACGGATGGGTTTCTCCGCGTGTTTCGGGGGTCCGATGTTCAATACCTTGCTGGGACTCGGCTTGACATTTGGAATATCGGCGGCGCGTTCGGACAATTATAAAATACGAATACGAACGAGCGACATGGCGCCCGGTTGTTTAGCATTTTTGCTCTGCTCGCTCGTCTCCTCGCTTATATATCTCACCGTAACCGCATTCACGGCAAGACGAACCTACGGGTGTTTATTGTACAGCGTTTACGTCGCTTTCATCATTATAAACATATTGAGCGAGGTACATTTTATTCATCCGTTGGGCGTCGATCATCGACCAGATGAAGTTTTGTAACGTTTACGGTAAGATTTCATTTCTTTTTTTTTCTTTTTTTGTTGAGAGCTTATTGATGTTTCTTTTTTGTTTTTTTTTTTTTCTCTTTTTTTTTTAAATACTATGAAGCGAACGATACTTTTTAATAAAAAAAAATTGTTAACGAATATTTTTATTTGAAATTTCAGAGACGCAGTATGTAAAAAATTGCAGCGTACAATTCTGTTTCTCTTTTGTTAAAAAATGATGAAATTTTTCATTTGATTAAGTACGCGGATTTATAATATTAAAAAATAAAACCAATTAAATTTTCGTGGAAAAAAGGAACGAAAATTAAAATTAATTCTATGAGTAAAAAATTAAAAAGTAAGCTTTAAATAAAATTTTTCAAATGGAGATATTTTTATTTCGATTTATTTCATATTACATATTTACAATATTTAATGAAAAATATTTAAAGTAAAACAAACAAAAAATACCTGTATACAACCTCTGATACCTTAATAATAATAAACTTGAATTCTGTACAATCATGAATGCTAATAATAATAATAATAATAAAGCAGACACAAAAAGAGAGAAAGCAGAGTGATAAAATAGGTAAAAAAGAAAGCGGGAGAAGAAGGAGAGTGAAAAGGGGAAAGAAGAAAGAGTAAGTCCTTGGCTGGTGGCAAAAGAAAAATACCGAGTGGCGTAGTAATATCAGACAGCGGGGCGGAGCTCAAATTAAATCAAACAGAGAGAAGACAGAGATACAGCATTTGTGCAAAAAAAGAAAGAGATAAAGGGTAGAGTGAGAGAGAGAGAGAGAGAGAGAGAAGCGTTCAAACGAGAACTCGGATTAAATTAAACAGAAGAAAATACGCGAGCCGGGAGCGGCCAAAAGTGTCCAAGCTGACGCGTACGATATTATATCAGAATTATTTCCAGCCCGAGGCAAAGGGTTCACAAAATTCTCTCTCTTTCTCTCTCTTTCTCTCTCTCTCTCTCTCTCTCTCCCCTTCTTTCTTCTCTTCTCTCCTCATTTTATCTCTTTCTCTTATCTCTCTTTGTCTCTCTGATTTCACTCACCGGCTCTGTGTGTTTTTCCCTCCGTTTTCCTCGTTATATATGTACACACCTTCTATATGTACTCTGCCTTTCGGCTTGTAGCAGTTTTTACCGTTAAAATAATTGTGTACTGACTTTGTGATAGTACCGACGTTTACTTATTTATTTTTTCTTTATATTCCTTTTTTCGGTTTTTTTTTTTTTCTTTGTATGTTTTTTTTTTTTTCTTTTTTTTCTATTGAAAAAAAGCAATTGAGTGATTGGTATAATTAGAAAAAATATCGAAGAAAAAACAAAGGGATAAATCGACAAGGTGAAATTAACTTTTGTTTGTTTGTTTTTTTTTGTTTTTTTTTTTTGTTTTTTTTTTTTTTTTAATTACTTTGTTGAACTTTATTTGTAAGTTCATTTTGTATCACGATTTACAGTTGACCTATGAAAAAAATTTAATTTTGCATATTACATTTGTTCATTCAAAATTCAAAATATAATTAAAAACATAATTTTTTAATAGAATTCGACAAAGAAAAATAATAGGTATTCACGTCGATTTTTTAAATAAATTTATTAAAATATTCGCTTATCAAGCTCAAAAAATGACTTTTAATATGTAATCTTTTTGTTGAAATGATATAATAAAATACCGCTCGATAAGTGATGTTATGAAAGTTTTTCAGCTTATTGTTTGTTCAACTTCAAAGCACGTATCGCAACGCCATTGTCCTTCATTGTTTGTTTACAATAAAACTTATGATTTTATTTTCCAGGTCAAATAAAAATTTAAAGTAATATTGATTATAATATACGCTATTAACATTATCTTAACGCTCTATTCTCACGTGCAGCCACGATTTTTTAACAAGTAACTTTATTTTTTGTTTTTTACAACGTTTGTTTATAAATACGTTTTACAACGTGTATCTGTATTCATATAATCATAACTGATGCCACACCGACATAATTTACAAAACCGTGATAGAAAAAGAAAAAGTACACAAGGCCACAACGTGACGAGAACGCAAAGGTAAAAGAAGCGGCAAATCTCGTAACTCGCTAATTTTGCTAATTTGACGTGTCGTAACAAGAGTCGAGCTCTATGTATATACAGTCTCTCGTTCTCTGATCCTTTCATAACCTTTTTCTCGTCCCATTTAATTTATACTCTTTTATTCTCCACTCTTTCTCTATTTTTCTCTCTCTTTCCCTCTTTCTTCTTTTTATCTCACTTTTTCAACAAAACTTTCATTCCCTTCAGTTCTGCTCGCGGACGTATCATCATCACTCCTCGGGCGAGTCCCAACGTCGTTGAAATCTTTATATAAAAGCTCGAAATTTGCGACCGGACAATATTTTCCCTGGTTTTTTCTCGTTTCTATCTTCTTTCTCGTAGCGCGCGTATCGTCTCGCGATCGCGGATTCAAGTTTTCATGACAGACAATGAACTCTTATACTCTCCTCTTGTAACTTGTTCCCTCTTACTCTCTCGTTCTCTCTTTTATTTTTTTTTTTTTTTTTTATTCTCTTGACAAGGCTATATCTTTCTGTTAAACTTTTTTTTTTTTTACTTGAGCTTTTTCTTTTTTATTATTCGTTTTTTGCGCGACGATGTAAACCGAAGTTTATTTATTTTTTTTTTTTTTGTAAAAACGATTTTAAAATGCATAGTTTTTATGCATTAGCTGTTGTAAGAATTTATTAATTTTAAAACTTGAAGCAAAATTTAGACTTTTATTTTCAAAATGTATTCGACAATTTATTATATAAAACGACGTTAATAAAATAAAAAGTAACGTTATTATAAAATAATGATTTTTTGACGCGTATCATCAACTATAATCGATTAAAGCTTTAAAATTATTAGATTTATAAACGTAAGAAATATATTTTTTAATAAAATATGAAAATAAAAGGTTCGAGGTGCGTAAAACGTCTTTTTTTTTCTGCACGTTCCTTGTATCTTTAGTTTATCTCAAATCGCGTGCTTTTTCGCGTTTCGATGTTTTCTTTTAAATTCTTGCATTTCTAAGGAATGTACGCGACAGAGAGCTCGAGAATACTTGTAAAGTCAGAGGTTTTTTGGCTCAAAGGGGAGAGAAGCCGAATGAAAAAGTTGCACGCTAACAATACGCATTTTTATGCATATATATATATATATATATATATATATATATAAATGTATGTGTGCACAAAAGAAAACGCGACACGCGATGATGTAGTAAAAAGAAAAAAATAAAATGCGCCAAGGAAAATGCACTTTACTTTTTGAAAGTATTCGGAAAAATATCCTGTTTCGTCGAGTTTTTATGTTTTAAAATAACTTTCTTTCTTTCTTTCTCCTTTTGCTTTTCAGCGGATCGCCAATTCTTCTTTAGTGAAAGTATAAGCGTTAAATTGAAAAGAAAACGCAAAGAATCAGCAAAAAAAAAAAAAAAAAAAAAAAAAACATAATTGTATAGAATCAATCAATACATCATCGAAATGTTATGAATTAATCTTTATTTACTTTCATTTATTCAATCGTCGTAAAATAATTATCCAGAAAGCGGATTTTGCTTTTTAAACTTTTTTTTCTTATGGTTTCCAATGGGAGCCGTTCGCATTGTATAATCGAACAATAAAATAAAAATCTCGGAGTTGGTTTGGGGTTCTCTTCCATTTTTGTTATTTTCTTTCTTTTTTATTCTTATAATAAGTTTTTTTTTCTTTTTTCCTTTTTTTTTTTTTTTTTTGTTCTTTGCTTGTACCGCTGATTTCAATATAAAACCACGCGCGCATTCTTTTTAATTGCGTACATTTTACGTGCGCTCGTTTTTACGTTTAATACATGCTCGGATTATTATTATTATTGTTATTATTATTGTCGTTATTATTATTATTTTTTTCTTTTTGTTACTCGTCCGCTCTCGGATGCGCGAAATAAAATTGATGGACTCGGCGTATATTTTGTTTTTGCTTTTAGCCAATGTGATGCAAGTTTTCATTTCTCTCTCTCTCTCTCTCTCTCTTTCCCTCTCTTTTTTTTTTTTGTTCGTTATATATTCTTTTGCGGTATTCGTTAAAAAGATACGCGTATCCTAGTTTCGAGCAAAAAGTTACAAATTAAAAGAATCTGCTATAATGTTTTTATACATTCTGTATTGTTTTTTTTTTTTTTTTTTTTTTTTTTTTTTATATTTTTGTATTCTGGCTAAATATGAAATCGTACAATATTTTTATCTTTGATATACACTACCGTTCAAAAGTTTCGAAACACCCGATTTTTATTAGATTAAAAAAAATACCGTAAATAAATCTTTAAATAAAGACGTTATTATTGAAGTTCATTGATTATTATGACCGTACTTATAACAATAATGAACAAAATTACTTATTTCTTAGCAAAATTACTTATTCCTTATCTTGAAAATAGACCGGCACACGTGTTTTATGACCACAAAGGTAATGAGATATATTATTTTTTCATTTATTTGTACTTAATATTTTTTACTAAATGTTAATCTAACGTTTGATTAAGATTTAAGTGTAATAAATCATGACTTACGTGTTTTATTGTCGTTTTCATTCAAATTACCATAGTGTTTCCAAACTTTTGAACGGTAGTGTATATCGTTTTTGAAAATGTTATTTTATCGTTCTTCGCGAAATAAATGATAAAACAATAAAATAAAGGAATTATTTGACGTGTAAATTATTTATCATAGCTAATGGTCGTTCAATTATTATAAAAAAATCAATGCTAATCTAAATATATCTCTCTTTTAAATATATAAATAAAACTTAAAAATAAAAAATGGAAAAAGTAAAACAATAAACTCAAAGTACAAAAGATCAGCCTTTTATAAAAAAAAATCGAAAAAAAAAAATCGAAAAAAAAAAAAAAAAAAAACATTCAACAAGTACCGTAGTGGTATTATCCAACTTATCGGTTAACTATCCGGTCGGTAAAGTTTAAAGACACAGACATTTCGCTCATCCGAAGACACAAGGAGGAGCGTCAGCTCGCTCACCGCCAAGTTACTCGACGATGTCATCGTCGTTGTCGCAGCTCTCGATGTCTCACTCCGTGAAGATTTTCACTTGTAGGTAGCTCGCATCTTGCGCCACGCGCGTTCGGATGCGCTCGGCATTAATGTACATACGCGTATCCTTTGTATACACGCGTACATACACCTCGAGACACACGTACATACTTACGCGTACACGCACTCGCGGTTATTCGCACTTACGCGCGTCGTTGCATTAAAGCGACGGATTAGACTAACGGGAAAGTTTTCGACAACTTGCGAAAAGTTTTCCAGGCCACGGTGCGTGCACGGAGACGGAGGTAAGCTTAAGCGAAACCGACGAGGCAGGAGGAAAGGTGGGGTGGAGGGGGGTTAGGGGGAGTTTGTTTAGCGCTTAAGTGATGAGAATTTCGCGTGTACGTATATAAGCGCGCTTATGAGGCCTGAAAACTTCCACCTTCGAGATTCCGGCTCTCTCGATGTGGCCGCAGGTGTGTCCCATTTACGTGTACATTCGTTTCTTTATTCATTTTTTTTCTTTTTCACCTATATTCGATTTTAACATTTTTATTTTTTTCACCTTTCGACGTTGTTTTTTTTTTTTTTTTTTTTTTTTTTTTTTTTTTTTTTTTTTTTCGTTTATTTAGAGATCGATGTTTAAGGATAAGTTATGCTATCGTTTGATTTTCAATGGCTTGCGCGTATACGTATACTTTTCATTAAAAATGAGTTTTTGATATCGCAAATAAGCGTTTTATTAAAACTTTTTAAAGTACACGGCATAATAACGGTACGGTCATGTAATCAATTACTTTGTTGAGTATATAATTCGACAAAACAATTTAAATTAATTTCGAGCGATAAATTTATTCGGAAAGAATAAAAGTTACAATAAAATTTTAACGAGTAATTAAATTTGAATAATGTAAAAAAATAAATTTTATGATTTGTTTTTTTTTCGTTTTTTTCTTTTTTTTTTTAATAAAAATTTATATATCACTGGTATTATAAAGTACAAAAATTTAAAACGCCGAATAAAATTTTATGAAATGCTATAAATCTAAATGTATTACATATTCGTTAAATTTTATTGTTCAAAAATTTAATTGTAGATTCGTCATTGATTTTTTATAAATTTTTATTTAACATATTGAGCACTTAATAAATAATATCAATCGTAAATAATTGTATTTATAACTCAGCCGCATTTCGTTTATAAAATTTTTAAATACATCATTTCAATCTCTTAAAATCATTCATAAAATACAGATGAATTTATAAATTTTAGAATGTACCTAAAATAAATGCTTGTTGAAATTTTCAACATTTCATAACACAATACACTTAGTTTGAATGTTATGAATTTACTTTATTACCATAAACTACTCAGCGCGAGATAAAATAATTAAATTAATTTCAAAAGTTCAAGGCATTGTAACGCGTACATAATGCTAATTTAATGAATAACCGCAAATCTAATTGGAAGGAAGGACTCATAATAACGAATGTTCGACTGATTTTCTCTCTCTCTCTCTCTCTCTCTCTCTCTCTGTCTTTATAGTAGCACCGGCAGTATTCGTATAAATCTGAGGCAATTACACGTAGGGAAGTATGACATTCATTAGTGTAACAGATGTCGGAGTCGAGCAGGATACGCCTTGCGCCCGCCGATGATTAAGGACAGATCGAGGTCAATTTTCCTAGGGAGATGAGCGGTGGCTGGGCGCTAGCGCGGAAACCTGGCGAAAACTAATTTTATGCAAATTAAAGCGGCCGCAAGATAGTATGTATATAGCGCGCATTATTTGCAGCTGCTTCGCTTCCGTATGTACACCTTCCCTTTCCCCGAGTTCTGCGGTTCGTTGCTCCGTTTTGCGCCCAACGAATCGTCGATCCTTTAAATTTACAAAGTTTTATCCTTTAAACGGAAGTATGATCTAATGCTGTATGGTTCAACGTTGACGTTCAACCTTTCTTTTTTTCTTTATCCTTTTTTTTTTTTTTGTTCTATCATTCGTATAAAGTCGATTTGGTAATATTATACCGTGACTTGTGCTAAAGTAAATTTTACCAAAAATATTAAGCATTGAGAAATAGTAAATTTTGTTGTACAGCTTAAATTATTTTATCGTTATTATTTTAAAAATTGAAAATATAATCGAACATCCAATTAATTATTTAATACGATTACCGTAAATTAATTTTTGCGTTATAAACTATCAAATAATGAAATCAATTATAAATAATTCGTTAAACAAAATCGATACACAGACATATTAAATTATCGTTGATACTGAACGGCAAACAACACTGACAATATAATCAACTCAAATATGCTCTCGAAAATTCAAAGCGTGATTTATACGGTAATTTTTCACCCCATCAAACCGAGACAACATAGAGAGAGAGAGAGAGAGAGAAAAAAAGAAAAACAAAAATGAAGTAAAAAGATAATCGCAAACACGGTGCATCAATACACCCTCGACGTTGTCCTAACCCATCCGTCAAAGCGCAAGAGAAGCTAAAATCACAAAGAGTCGAGCGGTGTGTATATCCAAAGAGCTCGCTGAATAATTGACATCGACCGACAAAGAGCGCGAGCTTACAAAAAGGCGGCCTGCCCCTGTATATATATATATATATATATATATATATATATATATACGTATACCTGTATCTTCTTTCCCTCTCGCGCTCTACCTCCCTTCCCCTACTTCTGAAAAGTCACATCGTCCGCATAATTCGTGGATTAGGTTGCCCGTGGATATATACCGTCTGTCTCGCTCGTCTCTATCCAAATATACCTTTTCAACTCTTTCCCGGCGCCCTCGTATTCACAGTCCTCGTTCCCCTCTTTTATTAAGCGTACCCGCTATGATGTATACCTATACGTATACATATATATATATATATATATATATATATATATATATACATATATATATACACATCTATAAAGTGAAAAGCAAAGAGAAAGAGAGAGAGAGAGAGAGAGCGGAGGAAATGCCGGCACGCCGGCGTTATCTTTGCGATTCAAGCTCTCCCTTTTCCTTTCGATAAGAAAGCGTCGGCGAGGGGATGGGGAGGGGCAGGGGGGAGGGAAGCGGCGCGCTGCCTCGCGATATACGCGTCTTCAAAAGAACGACGAGCCGGCTGCTGCTAGTTCCTTTATAGCTTGAGTTGCCGACCCGAATCCCCGGATGACAGCTTTATGACGGGGGGACAAAGCCGCTAATTAATTAACCGCCACCGCCGCCGTTGTTGCTATTGCCGTCGAGGCCGTGTCTACCGGAGATATGCTGACTTTTGTCTCTCACGACGTCGAGGGCTCGAAGAGTTGCTGTAAGAGAGCTTTTTTTCTTATTAAAGGATTTTGTTTCGTGATTCGATTCATTGCTGTTTGAGTGGAGGTAAGTAATGTTTATTTTATTGTTATTAACCTTTAAAAAATTAATGATACTCTATTATTGGATTGTATTTAAAACGTTTCGATCGAAATATTTCATTTTCATTGATATATTGGATAATGATAATTACTATCTTTTAAATTAAAATTTAATTATTAACTTAAAATGATTTGTTTGCTAAACATAATATTAATAAAATATAAGTGTCAATCAAATAAGTTTTTTATCTCCTAAAAATTAGGATAAATATTTTTTTCGTAAAAAAATTAATAAAACTATATTTTCATTTATTTATTTTACATATAAAATAATTGTACATTATTGCTCAATATCATAATGAAATTATGTTTAAATAATTATATTTATATATTAAAACATTTGATGCTTAAAAATTTAAAAAATCCGCATATTTATTTCGTATAAAATATTTCGATAAATTTAAATTTTCGCGCTTAAATTCATGCAGCCTGTTGCTAACCAATCAACGCGCTTCCCGCTTTTTTGTTATCCCCGGCAATTCGCGTGATCGCATGGTTGAGTATTATTTTATTATTTTCTGCAATAGCGTTTTTTTTTGGAAAATATGAGCGAATAAATTAATTTACAAAGAGACAAAAGGATGTAGTGTTTATTTATTTTGCTTACAAAGTTAGTTTTGTTTCTGGGAAAAAAGCTGTAAGTTATTTTTCTGAATTTAACCTTTAATAACATCATATGTCATTGTGCGAGCGTCTTTTGTTTTGTTTTCGTATCTTTGCTCTGTTACAGTTTTATTGTTATTTGATTATTTAATTTCTTCACTTTTATTTTGATTTATTTTATAATATATACTTTACAGATGGAATTTTAATTATTTTAACGAAACAATTTTTATTTTAAAATGAAATATAATTTTATTCTTTTGATTATTAAAATATTTTTTAATTAAAAGTAAAGTAAAAATGTTTAAATATTTAATTATACATAATTATAATAAGGTATTTTTTTTAAAACTTGTGCATCGTTATATTTCTAAATTATTAAATTTTTTATAGTAAAATAATCAAAATGACAACTTTGGGTGTTACAATGTCAGATAGAATTTATGCAGAATTAACAGCAACTTGTGATTCTTTGGGATACAATGATGGAAAGAAAGTTCATTTAGATAAAAATAGCATTGGTAAGATTTTTTTTTTAACATTATATTTAATATAATATTGAATAAAGTAAATTATTTGTTTATTATTTTATTTTATAATTTATTTACAGAGGTGATAAAAGATTTAATTAGATATTTAAGAAGAGACGATGAAACTCATTCTGTTCGACGCTTTCTTGGACAAACAAAACTATTGCAAAGAGATTTATTAAAAATATTTATTGAACATGCTGATAAAACTGAACTTTGGAATGTACTCTTGAGGTATTTCAAAAATAAATGTGTTTATTGTATGCAAAAATTTTATATAAATCATTTTTTGTTTTAGATTATTGATTAATCTTACAAGTCCTGCATTAATGGTTTATAACGAAGAGCTCCCAACTGAAAAGGTTACAAGAAGTTATTATTTACAGATTCTATCACATTTACAAGAATACAAAAGTGCAATGGCTAATGAGGCTCTTTGGACAGTTGTACATGAGAAATTGAAAAATATATTAAGCATTGTATGTATATAAATTGAAGAAATAATTTGGAGTTAAAATATTAAAAGCAACAAAAATAATTTAATCAAATTTTAGGATAGCAGTGAACGAGGAGAAGAAAAGGAAATGATAATAGAGCGTATTTTAACTTTGATAAGAAATGTTTTAAGAGTACCAGCTAGTGATTATGAAAAGAGAACCGATAATGATACAACTATTCATGATGAGGTAAATATTATTGGAAATATTTAATATATTCTTAATAATTTTACAAAATTTTTTCATACAATTTTTAATTAAATTTTGATTTAATTTTATTATTGCAGGTATTATTTGCTTTGCATGCATCTGGAATTTCTGATCTCCTTGTGTACATTGCAAGCACTAGTGCAGAACAACAATATCACATGCAAATATTAGAAGTAATTTTATTTTTTTAATTTTGTTTGTAATTATGTACTGGTGTATATATTTGACTAATTTAGTAATTATTTTAGATTATTGTATTTTTGTTATATGACCAAAATCCTGCAGAACTTGCCAAAGTTGGAATGCAACGAAGTAATGAAGAAAAGCAAGCCGATGAGGCTAAACTTCTACTAATAAGACAGAAAGAGCAAGTTGAAAAAATGGCAAAAATAAAAAAGTATGCTGGTTCAAGGTAATTAACAAAATTATAATAAAAAATTAAAACTAACAATACTGACTTAATTTTAATAAGTTTCATTTATTTAAAATCTGTTATTTATTAGGCAAAATTATTTTTAATATTATAAGATAGATTCAAAAATTTTTGAAAGATTTTTTAAATTATCAGTGTGGTATAAAAATATTTAATATTTTAACAATTATGAATTTGGTTTGCGTACGTAAAAAATTGCGGAAAAATAGTATTAAAGATTTCGTGCAGCGCGGCATTTCAATTTCCCGGTAAAGTATGAAAAATTCTTGCGGTATATTTACAACGCAAAACAAAAGATCGCGTCGTATCATCAAAAAGTTACGTTCCGAATACACGCGCGCGAAAAAGCACCGTATGCGGAAAAGGATCAAGCGTCGGATAATTTACAATTCGACATCAGCGTCCCATATCTTTCCGCGTAACGAGCTTTGCAATAAACGCGGGCATAGTCGAGACACGAGTAATTTTCGCTGTATAACAGGAAAGCGCGTTGGTACACAACGTGTAAACAGTAAACATACACGCTTTAGAAGGTGGAAGCTGGAGAGAAAAGGAGGTGGCAAAGCTCGGAAAAGGCTTTTTTTCGCATCCCCGCGACTGTGTAATGATTATGACCCAGTTTTCCGTACATGAAAAAAAAAGAAAGAAAGAAAGAAAGAAAGAAAGAAAGAAAGAAAACGCGCGAATCCGCGTTTTCATGCCTCAATGGATGCTTTTATCCACTCGCGCGTGAGCGTAGGTACAAGGAAGTCGGCCGCGATTTTTTCCCTTTCTTTGTTCCGCCAACACAAGGACGGTAGTGATGGGGCAGAGGGAAGGAGGTTGGGGAGAAAAGCGGAAACATTTTTTCGCACGTTGTACAAGCATCGAGTGCCGCCTGCTATTTCGGGCACGCGAATTTTAGCGCTAATGGCTACGGATGGAACTTTTTTTTTTTTACGCTTCTCGTTTTGCCGTTGGGTTAAAAGGCATCCTTTTGTTTTAATGACGTCGCGGTGTCGGTCTCATTGTCTTCGTTATTGTTAAGAGTTGCACTCTATCTCTCGAGGTTGACACTTTAAGCGGCACGGCTTCTTTTCACACTTTATGTTTTTGAATGCTTTTTTTTTTTTTTTTTAATTTAAGACCTGAGTTTATTTATTAAGACTGTAGTTATCATTTTATTATACTGTTGGTAATCTTATTTTTTACTTTAAAAGGTTCATTAATATTTTGCTTATTCATAATTATCTATATTCTAAAGTTTATTTTTTTTATAGGTGATAAATATTTTTTTAATAAAAATTGTTTTCTATTTTTTAAAACTATTATTTAAACAAATATTTTAAAATACGTTTATTTTTGTGTAAAATGGTCGACGTTAATTTTGATATAAATATAAATATTATAAATTCTAAATTCTAAATTTACCAAGTACTTTTAATGCGTCGCAAAAAATTTTTTTTATCTTTCATTTTGTCGTTGGCTAAAACGTCCTTTGTTTTAATACGCATAATCCTAATGTCTCTTGTTACGCACTACTCTGTCATTTATTCATTCTGCGCGACTGTTGGAATTTAATTGCAGTAATATTACCGTAACTCGTTTTCGCTTCATTTACGTTATTTTAATTTTGAAAATTTAATTATTTACATAAATACATAAGTGTGATTGTTTTAAATGTCGCTGTGATAAAAATTTTTTTTATTCTTTTAAACTATAATTCAAAATTATATTAAACTTTTATGTCGTTTCAGGCATTCCAGGTTTGGAGGTACTTTCGTTGTGCAGAATATGAAAGCCATTGGTGATAATGAAATGATTTGCCACAAGCCGTATAAAAAAATCGAAGATTTGAATTTTAGTATAACCAGGGTAAGTTAAATAATCAAGTACCTATATATTCTAAAAAATCTTTGCTATGTTACAATTTAAATTTTATTAAAATTAATTGCAAAATCAACAAAGATTTTATATTAAATTTATATCAATATAGATGTTAGAGAGTAGATATTTTCGTAAAATAATGTCTAAATGAATTATTGATTGACTTAGATTATTCTTAATCATAACGTTAAAAATTGATTACTGTAATTTATTCAACGTTTTAAAACGTTGAATTATTTTATTATACACTTAAAACTTAAACCTATCAGTAGTAAATTTTATCACAAATGATGTTATTCAAGCGATAAAAAATTAAAATAACGTACGTGGAAGTTATGATCTTTTTCATTTTTAAAAGTTTCTATCACTTAAGAATCGCAATGATTTCCTTAACTCGATTTTAAAATTCCTTCGCTATTCGTAAAAATGTCAACTTCTCTCTCTCTCTCTCTCTCTCTCTCTCTCTCTCTCTCCTTTGAACTTTATTTCGGTAAAATTTCCAATTCCGGCTAAAACGTATCGTTAATGAACGTTAACGTTTCAAAAAAAAAAAAAAAAAAAAAAAGGTAGATATCGTAAAGCGCGAAAAATGTACACCGCCCCCGAAAGTCTCGAGAAGAAAGAGTTTTGCATAACTTTAATGGATACAGGGGAAGAATATGAGAATCATAAGAAAACGCAATTATCGAGGACTATCAGAGAAAAGGCATCGAAAATCCAAACGCAGAGCATCGCGAGAGTGCCGAATATGTACAAAAGTTTACCGATCTGTCTAAAAAAGCGCGCGGAGCGGCAAAATCGTTTCTCTTTCTCTGCTCGCAATTTCTCCATCTTCTTCTTGTTCTTCTACCGTACTCGGTCCCGAAACTGCTTAAAAGCTCATCATCAACTTTGTGCTGTTTAAAGGAAAAATTCAATTAGCCACCGCGAGGGCCGCTGAGGGCCTCCGCGAATCCTAACGAATATACGCCTGTTAATTAGGGCTATCTTGACTGGTAATTAGTGCTCGCTATATTGCTCCCAAAGCCCCTTCCTCGATACTCGACCGAGACGTTGAGAGAGAGAAAGAGAGAGAGAGAGAGAGTGAGAGAGAGAGAGAAAGAGAGAGAGAAGCGGAAGTAGGTCAAACATTCTCTCGCTCCTCTCTCCTTTTTTTTTCCATCCGCGATTCCCGCGAACGACCAAGTTTTCCCACCGCTTGGATATTAACGTTTTATTCTACCTCGTTCTTTGCCCCCCCCCCTTTTTTTTTACCCTCTCTCTTTCTCTCTTTCTCTTCGGGGCTACGCATGTACACGAATTTCAACGATGCACCAGCAGCTGAAGAGGAGGATGAAGACTCGTTTCATTACGTTTCTGCAAATTTTGCGCCAGTCCGCGAGATTGAATTCGAATTGGACTTCCGGCGCCCGTGGGCGGTTTTGAATAGGAGCTCTTCTTTAGTTAGTTATCGAAATGTGTGGCGATTAGTTTTTATTTATACTTTTTTTTTTTTTTTTTATTCTTCCTCGTCGCCCATTTTAGTTTTAAAAATTCGGTCAATGGTTTAAGTTTCTTAACAAAAATTTTCGTTTGATTTTACTTTTTGTTATGGAAGCATCATTTTTTATTTTTATCTTTATTGAGTAAAATTTTCTAATTGAAATTTTTGTTTATTTTTCTTTTTTTTTATTTAACTTTACAAATAAAAATATTTGGTTAAAGTAGTGTTCGTTTAATGTAATAAAATCTAAAAGAAAATATAGACATATGTTACATTATATAAAATCCATATATAATTAAAAAAATTTTTCACGTATACAAAACTATCCAATATTTTTTATCGTTATTCGTTAAAAATTTTTTATATTTGAAATACTGATCGATTGTTTATTTTTAAAAAATTATTTCTAAAGAGAATTTTTGCATGAATTCTTTTAATCCAGAAAATAGCGCACCGGAGTTAAAAAAATACACATAATTCTTCATTTATTGCCAATAAAACTTGAATAGATCGAGTGTTTTCTTAGACTTCAATCGAATGAAGAATTTAGACAAGCCGTAGCTATAAATTGAAAGAACTCGGAAGAATTTTCATTAACTCACGCACTCGTATAAGCGCTCTTTGTGTGTGTGTGTGTGTGTGTGTGTGTGTATATATATGATTTTGTAGACTCACACGCACATAAAGAAAAAAATGTTATCGTTGCAGCAAAAGACGAAGAAACGAAAGAACAAGAACGGCATAATGAATCTGGGCGAAGAGCGAGTTTCGGCGTTGAGCGTACGTCTCTTCCTCAAGGAATTCTGCGTGGAATTTCTTAACGGCGCTTACAATCCGGTGATGAGGTACGCCCGTTACTGCATCAACGGTAGCAACACCGCCGACGCAACGACCGACGCGAGCCACTACCTTTGGGCGTTGCGCTTCTTCATGAACTTCAACCGCCATTACAAGTTTCGCGTGAAATACGTGAGGTACGTATTGCATTTGTGTGTGTATACATATATTTGTGTATACCTATGTATAATGCATGTATGCTTTTTGTATCGGTATACGTATGTACAGCTTTTATTCTCTTTTCTTTGCTTTAGAGAAATAGAAAGAGAGTAAACGATAAAAAAAGAAAGAGAGAGAGAATAGAGTGTGAGAGAGAGAGAGAAAGAGAGAGAGAGAGAGTTACGCCCGGGGTGCGATTTAGTTTCCAAACTCGTTTTACGCATCGTCGACTTTTTTGCGCTACCTTCTCTCTCGCCCTTCAATGCTCTCCGCTTTTATTGGCTCGGTCCGCCGAGTCCTTTCCTTTTATTGTTCGCTAAATAAATAGCTTTCTTTACTCGCGCTGCCTCGCTGTATGCGATAGAGTCAGAGAAAGAGAGAGGGGGGGAGGGGGAGAAGCACAAGCGCGCACGCGACTCTATCTCTTTTTACCTTTACTCTTTTTTGCGCGAAGTTTTTTGAAATTGTTTCTCGAGCTTTCGTTGTAAAGTGCTTCGATTATTGACATTTGTGCTTTTTTGCGCTCTCGCGCGTTTCGTAGAGTGCTCGTATCAGCTTTATTGAATATAATCGCTTATTGAATACCGCTTTAATCGCTTATGTGTTACGGGATGTTTTTTTTTTTTTTTTTTTTTTATGTTAAATGCAGTTTTCTTTTTGTTTTTGTGCATGTTTAATGCGAAAATATTAATATAATTAAAATAATTAAATGCATTTTATGTTTTGGAATAGTTACTCATTAATTGTTTGACTTAACGATTTTCATTTTATAGTTTTATATAGTTAAAGAATCATATAATTTTAATCACAAATCTACTTTTATATTCGTTTTTTTTTTTAAAACATGCAGCGTTTTTTAATCGGTAAGATAAGAAAACGAAATAATGTAAATACTAAAATTAATGGTAAAAAAATATTTTTCAGTGAAACAGTAGCCACCGAAGTATTTTATCTTGTTCAAAGACAGATAGAACACAATTATGAGATGATTATTAACGACAAGAAAAAGGTAGCATATTGGTCAGTAAGGCTACATTTGGGTATAAAAGCTTATCAGGTTAATATTATTCTATTTTTTTATTCTCAATTTATACGCGAATATTTAATTTTACTTTTTATAATAAATATCCAACATGAATTATTCGCTGTAATTGTGAATCAGTAGTAAAATTTTAATTGTTCTAACTTTATGTATTTTATTTTAAAATCGTTTTTTATATTAATTATAAAAATAAAATTGATATAAATTAAATATCGATGTAAAACGTAATTTTTTAATTAAAATTATAATTATTTTGTAAGCGAGCAGTTTAAAATATTAAAAAAATTTTCTTTTAATGATCAATTGTTTTACATTTTATATTTGTAGGAATTACTTCTAACTTTAATCGAAATGGACAGGTGCGCTGACTCGTCGGTGAAGAATTCAAGTCGCGTGATAATGGGGAACATCTTCTACGTCCCCGAATACCGCGATACGATACTCTCTCAGCTACTCAACTACAACGAGCTCACAATGTCAAGGTGACCATTCCTCCTTTGTGATATAATACACTGTCATCTGAAGCATGCTTGAAGATTAGGGAGCTCTCTTATGTGTATGTGAAAGCGTAATTCTGATTGGAGCCCCATTCGACGACTTGTACAACTTGTCAAGGGAAAAACGAAAGAGATAGAGCGAAGGAAAGCAAGCAACGGCTGTTTGCGCAAAGTTTTATCTACCGCAAACACATTGGAGAGGCAACTTTGGGGCTCAATCGCTCGTCTCTTCTTTTTTCCTTTATACAACACAACCGCTCGCGCACACATTTTTTCCCTGGCTCTCTTTCTCTCCTTCTTGCGCGCTTTCTCCTTCGTTTCGACTTTTTCCACTGTCGCCGTCGCCGCCGCTCGGCGGAATAAACAACTCCTGCGTCGAGCGACATTGGAGAAAACACGATACGAAATGCGAAAGAACTTTCGACGTCTCTCTTTCGCGAGTTGCCCGCATTGCATCGTTTTTCTATCTCGCTTCCTTTCTTTTTTTTTTTTTTTTTTTTTCTTTTCGGTCTTTTTTAAGAATCGTGTTTTTGTTGTATACGCAGGAGTGAATCTAATAAATAAATAGATTTATTTATGAAGGATTCGCCGGAAGTTTCGGCGTAGTTTATCTTTATTACTACTTTTGTTTTCTGATATGAAACTTTGTTTTATGGATTACAGAGATTACTTGGTAGACTTAGTCACGACCGTGCACATTTTTTTGAAGATGTTGAAGAACTACTGCGACAAACAGCGCCACGTTATTGTTCAGAAAGTAAAAAGGAAGAAGCCAAAGAAAAGTAAGTATTTAATAGTTTTAATTAACTTTATTTTTTTATACTTGTTACTAATTATGAGAAACATAAGTCTTTAAACATCAGATCAATTAAAATAAACTTTAATGAAGATTCGTTATCCATATTCAAATTTAATGGATAACTGGAGTTTTGGGAAATTTAATGGATAAATGGAGTTTTAATATCGGTGTATTTTTAACAAATCAATATTGAAACGACTATAATTCATATCAAATCTACGACCTATGTAAAGATCAAATATTAACGGTTGTGGTTTGAATAAATATTTTTAATTATAACAATTTCATACATCGCGTATTACAGTAAATGATATTTAATAATAAATTTTTATTTCAATATTTTCATTCATTTCTTTTTAATATAAAGACCTTTGCGTTAAAAAAAAAATAAATTGAGCATACAAATAAATGTTCAAATGAATTTTATATTTTATTAAAAGCAATGTGTAAATTTAGAACGTACAAATTAAATCATTTAAAAATCTATAAATCATTTATTTCACTTTTTTTTTTTTTTTTTTTTTTTTAATGCGGATGGAAAAATTCAATTCATTTTAATTATCTTTTTCACTGACGTAAAAATTACTATTAATAAAAGTTTACAAACGCCATCAAATAAATCGCAAAACGAGCTCGCTTGCCGAGTTTATTCAGCGTGAAAGCGCTAAAGTAAAAAACAAAAAAAAATCTAAAAGTAAAAAAAAAGAAAAAACAACAGTGGGAAGAAAACAGAGAAAAGAATGAAAAATTCCTCACGTTTCCAGAGACAAAGCCAGCGAGCAGCGGTCAGACGACAGCTGCTGGACCACCGCCGAGTCTGGAAGATCGATGGCTCGAACTGGGACCGGATGTGTCGGCCGTTTTGCAGCAGAATGCGATACCGGAAGTAGTACCTTTCGATGCTACAATCGACACACCCATCGAAGAACAGAAGTGAGTCACATAGCTTTATTGCTTTCTATTTTCTTCCACTTCCAACTGCATTTCTTCTTTGTCCGTCTAAAAGGGTATTTTATTTACAACGTTTGTATAGAGACTTGTGCTGTTATTTTTACCTGGCTTTTTTTTTCAACAACAATATTCCGATTTTATTATTTTTTTTTTTGTTTTTTAGTTTCTGAATTTTTGTATTGTAATTGATTTAAAATTCAATTTGCTTCGTATTTTTATATACTTCGTATTTTTTTATATTCTATGTTTATTGAAAGTTTTTTTTTTTTTTATTTAAAACGTAATTTAGTTTTATGCGTGTAAAATGCGGTTTAATTAAAAGAAAAAAGAATTTATACTTGTGTTTTTGACTGAATGGGTAGAGTAAATATTATATACTCGTTTTATAGAAAAAAAAATTGGATCATAAAACATGGTTTATTCAAACATTATTTTATTTGAGATACGTTTTTCAAATAAATGGATGTAAAATTTGTTTGAAAATTAAAAGTTATATTTTTCATTAGAATAATTTTGAAATATTGAATATTATGTCTTTGATGATAAAAATTAAAATCAATTCGTTATACAATGGCGCTACAATTTCATTATTATTTTTTAAATTAATGGTATTACAAACGAGTTATTTTATATTTTTCAAACTTTAATCGACTTGTTTGCGAAATTCACATCAGGTTATAATCCACACATTGTCGCTATATCAATTGTTTTTGTAATTTAGCATTAATTAACCAAAGGAGAAAACCAACAATTATCGTCAATTCTTCCTTTTCGTTTTTATACTTTTGAAAATTTTCAAAGTATTCGTTAAGACAATGCAGAAAGAATTCAAGCTGAAATTCAAACTCAAATTTCTACTCTTTTCTCAACGAAGGATATTTTCCTATTCAAAAGACTATTTTTGCTCTGGTAGCAGAAAGTAAAAAAAAAAAAAAAAAAAAAAAAAAATAACACCCGAGGTTTTCCTTTTTTTCCTTCCACACGTCCATCTGTACACACGTTCACATTCGCATAACCGCAAAGCGAATTCTTTCTCTCGGCTATCCCTTTTTCTTTCTTCTTCTCCGAAGAGCGTACATATGGTTTATACGCTAAGAGAAAAACGAGTACGCGGCCCTGAGGCAATTGACCGAGCGAAAGAGTAACTCCCTCGTTCTCTTGGATATTGCGGTATAAAAGAGAAGGAGAAAGAAGCGAGGAAATAAGAAGTAAGGAATCGCGATCGCGCGTTGTTTGCACGTATTTGCTCTCGATAATTCATCGAGCTTATCACTCGAGCGTAATCCCTTATCCTCGTTAACATGTTTCCGCGAGGTGAAATTCCGCGGTTGCCAATGGGACACTCGACGACTATCTTCGGTCTCGCGCGCGACTATGAACGCGTAACGAGCCGAGTTGTGCGCTAATGTCGTTATTTATTAAAGACGAGGAGAGCTTATCGATCGATTATTAAGGGAATGATTTACTTTGCTCTTGGTCTTTTGCTTTTGCAGTAGGCGAAGTTATCGTTCGGCTCGACGAGTAATTTTTCATCTCTTGTTTGGTTACATGGCTCGACGATCATTGTGATCTTATGGATTCAATATAGACGCATTAAAAATGTAAACTTATCTTTTTCTTTAATTGCTTTAACGTATATACGCTAAATAATTAAATTTAGTCTGTGTATTAGTATGTACAATAAATTTAATTAAAATTAAATGTAAATTGTGTAATCAAAAATTAAAAATTTTAATTTTTCTGCAACGATCCGCGGTATCTATAAATTGATTAAAATTGATACCTTTGCTTTCTAATTTAAACTTCACTCAGGTATTCGGGTTTACTTTTAAATCTTTATGAACTTTAAAATTATCTGACAAATTTTAATATGTAACCCCGATATCGATGTAGATTTTATTAATCTAAAGTCTCTCTCGAATTACGCAATCTAACAAATGTAATTATTTTTCCATTCACTATGGGTGAATGCAATTAAATGGATAAGTCGGTGATTACGTGTCGCGTTATCGAATGCTATCCGTTAATTCGTTTACTTTAATCCTTTGGCATAACGCGTAAAAAACCACGTCTCTTTTTTCCTTAATTAATTTCCTAACCCCACAGCTCATTCATTTTTCCATATTTTTTCATTATTTTGCATTTTGTTTCCATGAACAATACAAGGGGTGACGCAATGAAAAGGATCCAGAAACTCCTACGGTCTAAAAACTACGAGCAGGCGATCGGACTTCTACGCTCGGCAAGGTACTGTGAAATTTTTTTTTCATTATTAATATTTTTCTATTGTCATTTTTGTTTTTCCTACGATTATCTTACGATTAATTCAAAATAAAGCGTAGACAAATGAAAGGGGGAAAGTGAAGGAGAGAGGGAGAGGTAATAATCGATGTAAAAAAAGCTTGCACACCGATACCGATATATCCGTACTTAGTGTTCGGTGAAAAGAAAAAAAAGCCGTTGACCTCTCTCCCACACTTTTTTCGTGCATGAATGAGCTTTACTATCCTGGGGATGTAAAAAAATGTTCATTGATAACGTGTACTGTGTTGTCGAGGTTATTAATTAGTGTAATAGCCTTCTTATAATTAGATATTTTATAATTAGATTGCCGTTATTGATTAAAATATTTCTTCTAACATTAAATTTTGAATTACATTATAATGCCAGCGAGAAAGGTATTATTTAAAATTTATTTATTTTTTTTTTTGTGAATTCACGTCAAAGCTTACTTTATAAAAATTTATTTTTACGACACCATTATTTAAAAGAAAAGTATTAAAATAAATAATGTGTTTGAACGAAGTTAACAAAAGCAACGTTCGGATACTTTAAAGTATTGGAAACAAAGTTGTTTGTAATTCTTTAAGAGCAGCTTTAGAAAATAATAATTTTATTTAAATGTTTAAAAATAAACTGTTAACATACTATTAGGCCTTTTAGTATAATCTACAAAACTAATTTGTATATATTTATATACATATAAAGGTATATATTATTTAAGTAGAATATAGCGCGTTTAGTCAGACATGCCAAACCAGTTATATTTCTTCAACGACTTATAAATATTTATTTCTATTGAATGACATATTGTTTTTAACTCTTAAACATTATTCATACATTTACATATTTTTCAATACAAATCCATAAATTTTATAAAATTACATAAATGAAAACTATTATTATATACGTTTAATATATTCCGCAAATATCGTTTGCCGAATACTTACATAACTGTAAAAAACTTTTGAGACACAATCCTTGTCTAAAATTACGCGACCTCAAAAGGAAAAAAGAAAAATAAAAGGAAGTAAGAGAAGCATAGACTAAATTAAGGTATACTTTTGAGGACGGTTAAATCATACAGTTGAATAGGGAACACTCAAAATGCACACACAAACGTCGCGTTCGTTTAGTGCCGAGGCGTGTGCACAGAGCAGCAGGAAGTAATTAGGATGAATCCGCGAATCGTCGCGAGTCTCTCTACCCCATCCTTTTCCGCAGTTAGTTTCCTTCCGTGCAGCGACAGATGAGAGGAAAAGTGTCGACAGACGCGAATAGACGAGTGCCGCTGTTCGCGTTTTATCCGAGCCCTTTAGCCTCTCGCTTCTTTTTCTCTTTCTCAGCGCAGAAATCTGTATATATATATATATACAAATGTGTATAACATTTTGGCGCTTTGACGTCCTCCTCGAAACGTCGTTAAGCACTTTATATGTCGTTATCCGAGCGCACGTATCTCCAACTCTTCGCTCTTCGTCCCCTTTTCTCTTTTACACTCGTTCACTTTGCGGTCGATCTCTCTCTCTCTCTCTCTCTCTCTCTCTCGCGAGCATTCGTTACTCTTGCACTCTCTTTTCATACAAAATTAAAATTCCGCTTTTAAACTCGCGCTCTCGGGGCCGATATCATCGAGCTGCCCGAGTCGAGAGTCAGACACGTGCGCAACGTTCGACTTTTCTCCTCTGTTTATGTATACATGCATGTGTCTCGTTCTTTTGAGTTATTCGTTAAATTGTATAAATGTATCCGACGTGTATATGTATACGTTTCTTTTTCGTTCTTTGCGAGATTATTCGTCCCTTCGTATTTATTTATTTTTTTTTTTATTCTCGTCGTCGTTAGCCGCGAGTTGTTTCTAGAAAGTGGTTTTTGCGAGTCTGTACGCTCGTCATTTTTACTGTGTCCTATATGTTAATTTTTATTTCGACGAGTTAAAATTAGAATCGGTCACTTTAAACATGAAGTTTCGTTACGCTTTGTTTCTTTTTTGGGTGACATTTACATATGTCGCGAATAACAAGCTAACGGGGCAAAAATAGAAACAAATGCAGATGAATTACACGAGCGTTTACAAAAGCATGAAACAGTTAATGTTATTTATGGAGACTTTTATCGTTGTATTAAGATTAATTTAAAAAAAAAAAAAGAAAAAAAAAAAATGAACGTGTATTTATCATAAAAGAAATAACCATCGCTGTTATGTTGAAGTTAAAAATAACGTCAATTCGTTTGTTCAATTTTATACACATTTGCCGTATGCAATTTTTTTTTTTCAGTGCATATTTTACTTTAACAAGGCAATATATATTTTTTTAAAAGCAATAATTTATTTTTATATGAAATTATATGAAAAATTTGCTTGACAGATATTCTTATAGGCACAAATAACAGCTCTACGTAAAAAACGAAAAGTAAAAAAATTCACTCAACGTTTATAGCTTAAAAAATTGCGTTATTTCCATAGGCGCCATAATTAAGCTGTGTTAAAAGTAACCCAACGTTGCATTTTCCGGCTCTCGTATTTAATTTCGCGCGATTTCCTCTTAAAGCCGCTCGCTTTTCGTCAAATTGATTCGACGCTCTACCTTTGCGTGTATGGGAAAAAAGTATAAAGTAAGCAAGTGAGAGAAAATGAGAGAGAAAGAGAGGGAGAGAGGGAAAGTAAGAATTGGAAGTTATTAAAAAGAGAAAAACTAAGAGGGGAGATGGATGAGTCGAGGTATTCGAGACAGAGTCTTGTCATTTTGAAAATAAAGAAAAGAAAAGAAAAAAAAAGTCCTTCATACGCGATGCAACGCAATCCGAGTTATTCCTCGTGTATTCCTTTCATTCTTATAATGCCAGATTGTAAGGAAATTTCCGAGATGCTAATTAAGTAGAAGTATGTTTTGCATTACTTTCTTTCTTCATTTTTTTTTTCTTCTCTCCACCATATACATTTTCGCAATTATTTTTTCTTTGTATCCTTTTTTTCTTATTTCAAAAAATGTCATTAATCATTTAATATTATTAATCGCTGCTCTTAACCGTGGAAAAAATTTTTGTTGCTTTAAAAACCATTTTCTTCATAAAATACATAATTAATCAAATCCTCATTCGTTGTAATAATTATACGATGTTTGTTATTTTAGAATTTATACCGAATTAAACAAAACAATTTGACGTATTACGCATATGGAGAAATATCTAGCGACGTATCTTGTACTTGAATTTCATAACACAATATATCATTCAAATAGGGATACGTCGCGAAATTTACACATATTGCATTAAATTAATTTTAGAAACATACGTTTGCCAAAATTAATTCTTTATTGAAAATATTAATGGCGTATAGAGTGTACGTTTTAAATTTTTAGTGTCGTTGAAATTTTGAAAATTTATTTTTGGTGATTAAATACTTGTATAAAAAAATATATATTTTATGATAAAGAATATATAGATATATATATATATATTAATAAATGATAAATTCGTTAACACTAAGATAGTTTCGATGCTTGTATACCAACGTCTTTGTATTAAAGTTGTAGGAACCAAGGATAAACAAAACATACATACCGATAATACGCGATAAGATTTTTACTTATTAATTTTTTTTTCTTCGAAAAAGAAAACTTAAAGCTTTTTCAGTCGTGTTCTCTTCTTTCTCTCTTATTTCTCAGCAACTCGGTACTCTCGATTAAGTGCATTTCCAGACTCCTTCAGTCCGATAAAAGTAAAAATCAAAACAAGAAAAAGAGAGAAACAACGATCGTTCGCCTCTCACCCTCTCACCAAAAATTCGCGCATTTTTCACCGTGCGCCCCTACACTTCACGCTCGCATGCTGTACTAACAATAGAGAGCGTCTCGACGCTACGTGAAAATACCTTCCCTCTCTTTCTCTCTCTCTTTCTTTTTTCTTTCGCGAGAGAGATAGATAGAGCGCGCGAATGACTCGAACGCGCATAGCTCAAGAGAGTAGTGGAGAAGGGAGAAGGGGAGAGAGCCTTTGTCTCCATCGAAAACAAAAGCCGCGCAGCTCAAACGGCCGTGGAGTCAGTGGAGGAGGAAAATCTGGTCGCTGGCGAATAGCATCAATCCCTCCCTTTCTCTCTCCCTTTCGTTCTCTCGCACCAACCATCTCTTTTTCTCCACTCCTCACCGGCGACTTTTCTATCCGCAACGTCGAGCTGAATGTAGATGGAGGTGAGCGAGCGCGAAGGGAGCGAAGGGAGCGAAGGGAGAAGGTTTAAAGAGACCGAAGGCTGAGCGCGCCGCGTACATTGTTGCAGCGGACGCCCAGACGCGTGCACGCGCTCTACATGTATACAATGTTTTCCTCATCCTCTCCGCTGCGACTCGTTGTACGCCGGTCGAAACTATGCGCGTGTATGTACGCTTACGTCTGTAACGCGCGTCGTTTGTTTGCTCGTTTGCCTCGAGTTTTTCTTCTCTTTCTACCGCTCGTTCTACCTCTCCCTCTCATGGCATTTTTTTTTTTTAATGGTCGACGTGGCTTTGGTTTGTTTTGTGGCGTTCTGCTGCTTCGGCCTTTTTTATTTATCCCGTTCTCTCTCTCTTTCTCGTTCGGTTTTCGGAGCTTTTGTGCAGGCGCGTCGAACTATGCGTTTTCTCTCCCTTTCTTCTTCTCTTTTTCTCTATTACGTTTTACTCGTTTTGTCGCTCGATTTTTTTTCGAAGACCACCGTGATTTTGATGGTTCGACCGGCCGGCCGAAAACGAGTCTCCAAATTCGAGCATGATTAAATGGGCGCGCTTGGCCTCGCTTTCATTTGCCTTTTTTTTTTTTTTTTTTCTTTTTTGACTGCGTTCTGTTTTGTTTTCTCTTCTTCTTTTTCTTTTTTTTTTTTTGCATTGGAAGGCTTTGCAAGTGAGATATGGCATTCACACAGTTACATTATGCCATTGATTCCTCTTAATTCACGAGCCTTTTGCGAATGTTTGTGGAACACGAGAGAAATCAAGGGATAGAGATAGAGATAACGTAGTTACTCTTAGCTAAAAGTAATGGACTTGACGTGTCGTTTATTTTGATCGCTCTTTATTTAAAGAAAATTTCAAACGAATGAATTTTTTATACGACATTGTCATTTTAACTTTCGTTTTAATTATTAAAACTTTAATAAAACAATTGTATAATTAAAATTAATACGTTGAAAAATAAACCGTTCTTAAATAAAATATATTTTAATTTGATAAAAAACTATCGGTCGTTTTAAAGCATAGATATTTAATCCTTCATTTAAATATCTACAAAAAAAATTTAATTTAATAATGTAAATAACGCGATAATTTGGCGCACCGTCAATGCATAATAATTAGGTTGATTAATTATAATGAAAAATCCTTTTTCTTTCTTTTTATAAAAGTTCACAACGGTCAATTAAAGAATCTCATTAATTAACAGAAGCGCGTTATTTACGTTTAATTTCATTGCTCATTATCAGTAAGTTAAATGAAAAACGTAACGTCGTAATAATTCATAAATTTAATTTCTATATCCCAGGCGCGCATATAATTAATGCCCCCCACGCGTTCCATCATGCGAAATTGAAGATAAAGCATATTACACCCGGTTGAATATTCGTGAAAGATAATACGTTACGATTTGCGCATCGACAGCAAGTTTATAGCGTCGTTCCAATTTTCTATAGAAAAAATGAAAAAAAAAAAAATAAGAAAAAGTAACCAACGAATATTTCACCGTAGTTATGCCTCGGCCTCGTTAATCTCCGTTAAATTTACCTTATCAAGGGCACTTGTAACTTTCGCTTATTAGGAATCGTCGCTAGGATAAACGCTTGCGGTGTAGCGAATCGAAATTTTGAAAAGTTTTCGCTTAACAAAGGGGGCTTTGTTTATAACATAAACGCGCGGGCTCGCGACTCGCTAATAAACACGCTTAAGCGAAAGAATTAGTTTGGCGCGCGCGCGCGCGAGCGCGTCTTTCAGCCACACACTATCACACGGGCGTAACGCGCCATTAATTTAATGGCTTTACGCATATATGTGTAAATGCGCTTAGTTAATACACTACATCGGGCGAAAACTACGTCGCATAGGTTACGCAGCGCCCGGTAGTTTATAAAACCGCGCGAAAAGTTTTTAATGAAGTTATTTGGCTTTTGAAACTAGCCGGAAATGAGATATAATACGAAAATGCCGCGGGAATTTTGTAAATGCTCCCTTGAGAATGGCAGCGAGTTAATTTCAATAAAACGAAAGAGAGAGAGAGACAGAGACAGAGAGAGCGAGAGAGAGAGAGAGAGAGACTGACCTCCCCCCTCTCTTCGCTTTCCTCTGTATACGCTCCTGGGTTTCGTAAATACCGAGTCTCTCCTTTTATTTACCGTCAAACGGCCACGGCGACGAAACTTGAAGTGGAGTTGTTTAAATATTTATAATGAATGTTTATTCAATTCTCGTTCCTCTCTCTCTCTCTCTCTTCTTTTCTTTATTTATTTATTTATTTATTTATTTATTTATTTATTTCTTTCTTTCTTATTTCTTCTTGCCGTTCTTTCGTCACCTTTTTTTTTATCTCGCTTGCTTTTTTAAAATTCTTTCGAAAAGTTGCTGCAGCGAATTGAGCGTTTTAGACGTACTGCGCAACGTTTGAAAAGAGCTCGGTAATTATATAAGAAATGCGAGGTATGAAAAAAGGGCATGAATTTTTAACAATTTTAACGTTCGCTTTTACACGGGAGCAATCGCTTGAATTTATAATACGTAATATATAATTCGTAATAAAAGAAAATATCGTTTATTCTATTTGATGCGTTAATTTTTAATCTTTACGATGAAAATTTTATCAATAAAAGTTATTGAGGATAAGAAAAATTCTTCTATGTACCCGTAGTAAACACATTTGCCGTTTTTAAACTTCCTCATAGGAAAAGTTTTACGATGGTGAAGAAAAAAAAAAAAAAGGAAGAAGTTTTCATAGTAACTTTATAGTAACATGTTTTGAGACTTCCAAGAATCAGAATGTACTATTTTTGTCGAAAGTTCTTCTACAGCTTATGTTTCTCGTCTTTACTCTCGCATACGCTTGCGCTTTGAAAAAAAAAAAAAAAAAAAAAAAAAAATTTTTATTCAAATAGATAATATTTTGTTGAAAATCTTTCCTTTTTATTTTTTATCTTTTCAAGATCGATGTGTCTGGGATATTAGTTTCGTAAATATATAATCTTCTTTTTAACTAAATTTTTTACATTCATTTTATTTCCAATGAACCTTGGTTACATAATTATGCAATATACATTGCTCAAACGGCAATTATCACTCTCTAACCTCGAAACTATTAAAATGAATTGTAGTGGCTGCCGCCGCATATTTCATTATTTGAGTCTATAAAGCATTCCCCAGGGCATCGTATAATCTAAATCTGAATTTTACGTGAGAGAAGTGGATGGGAGGGGGAGGGGGCGGGGAACGGAGGTCGACGTAATAACCGATGAATTTTCGAATCGATATACATACTCGCTGCGATAATTAATTCAAAATACCGATACGTGAATTTAAGTTGGCATTATTTTAATCGACGTGGACCATCGATTAGAGACAATATATAATTATTCGTATGCGCGTTAAAAAAGCACTTTAAACGTTGAGTGAGGTGAACACGAAGCGAATAAACTTTCCAGCTCGGAGAAAAATCAAGCGCCGTAGGTCGAATATTTTTTCTCGAGTATATACCGTTTGTTGTAAAAGCATTGCCTCCTCGGTCGTTATGCTAACTTTTATATTTATTCATAATAATATTCGTCGAACGTCCTCCTCGCTTCTTCCATTAGAGCTCAATAAAGTGTCAAACAAGTAAAAAAATAAAAAAAAAAAAGGAAACAAGAAAAGAAAAGGAGAAACGAAACGGAAAATGAGAAGAAGAGATAGAGAAATGCGTCCTCTCGTTCCCAAAGTGCCAAAGTATGCATTTGAATGTTGCACAAACCTTTGACGTGCGCGCGTTATAAGAGACAAGGTAAACGGATATCGTTCGATCGCATCTTCTTGTTTCGAAAGGGACGAGGGATTGGAACGCGCGGGGGGGGGGGGTACAGCTAGAAAAGCAGCCTCGCAAACTTGTCTCTCTCAGCGGCGCTAACGAGCGTAAATAACGAGATATTTTTACGACGCTTTGCTCCTTTCGAGTTCTCTTTCTCCGTTTAGTTTCGACTTACGCGTCGTTTCGCGCGTTTGCTCGTATCAACGTGCGTCTATGTTTGTCTATGTATATATGTGCACGAACGAAAGTCCTCGTGAAATTTTATTTTCGGATAATTGAGCCGACGAATGCGATCGGGAGATATGGATTTGAAAACGGCTAATTGTTAGTCACCGATCAAGAAAGAAATTTTTATTTATTTTGTTTCGATTGCGTTTGATTTACGAATCGAATTCTGTATGGTATTGATACTACTGTTCGATTGTAAACTTTTTTGTTTTCGTTTCTTTTTTTTTTTTTTTCGAAGCGTTTGAATGTTAATAATGCGAAAAGTGGCTTTATCGATAAAACTTGGTTGTTAAATTTTAATTTGTTTACTTTTATAATTTTAATTGTATTATTCATAATCTTTAATTCATCTGCATTTAATATTATTTTTTTTTTTTTTTTTTGTAATATTTGAAATAGTGTATAAAAATTTTTATGAAAATTGTTTGAACCAATTGTGCATAGCTTTGCTTAATTGTTAATTATGCCAGATTAATGGCGGTATTGTTTTCAAAATGATAACAAAATTATTAACAAAGCACTTGTTTCATCAATAAAAGTTTTATTTTGCTATTAATTCAATAATTATGAGCTATTGTTGAGCTATTTTATAACCCATTATTCCAAAAAACATCGGTAATAGATTTTAATTATTATTTTCGTTATCATAAGAAGATAAGAAATATATTTAGATAACAAGCGTTTATGCAAAAAAAAAAAAAAAAAAGAAAACAAAAAAAGAACATATGCCAATAAGCCGTTCTCCAACGATCCAATTTCACTCCACGAAATCTTTCGAGCCGCTTATATTCATACAAAAATCATTCACTCACGCGATTTATTCTTTCGGAAATTTTCGTGGCTAAAAAGGAACGTCCAGTAACCGTCGTCTCACAACCCGCTATGAAAAAAAAGAAAAAAAAAACAACGTATAAACGTTCGAACGTACGAGGTAAAATGAAAAGAAGATAAAAAAAAAAAAAAAAAAAGAAAAAAAGAGAAGATAGAGGAAAACGAGTAGTAGACGATAGGTAGAGGAAAGCGACACGGGCGAAGCCGGAAACGTCTGGGCTGCTGCCGCTGTTGCCTCGCTCGTTGCTACAGAGTATTGCGCCCGTGGTGAAAAGACATCGGATCTCGGTGGATTTTAATGAACAGCTCTCTAGTCGGTAGTTAGTAACCTCTTTCGCGCTCGTATCTCTCTCTCTCTCTCTACTTTTTTTATATTTTCTAGATTTATGTAATAATTAAATATTAACGCTTAATGGAACTGTGAATGTATTTTATATTTATTTTATATGTTTATTTCATACTATTGTTATTTATCTTTGAAAAACAGTTTTTAATGTTTTTCTTTTTATATATAAATTTTGATTCATTTTTAAACGTTGATCGACAAACACAATTAAGCACGATTTATTTTTCTTATATTTAAAGTATTGCAAATCATCGTTATTAATCACTTGTAAAGATGTTTAACCATGCAATTTTAAATTCGCCGTTTTTATAATCGTAAAAAAATTCTAAATCTACCCATCCATCCATACATCCACCTTTCTCTCCCTTCTGTTTTTCCCCGTTCGCTTCACCATCAATTCCCATCAACTATCCCACTCTCTCTCTCTATCTTTCTCTCTTTCTCTCTCTCTTTCTCTCTCTCTCTCTCTCGTCCAATTAGTCGGGGAGAAATGCTGCTTGCGCGTGGCTCGCTTGGTCCCGGCACCGCAGACGCGCTCAGATGTTTACATTACATTAAATCCAAAAAGCCTCTCGCGCCGTCGTTGCTGCCTCTCTCTCCCATTCCCTCTTTTACCTTGTCGGTATAAAGAAACTCGCGACGAGCCGAGCGTAGGCGAAAGCCGCGCGCGTGTTTATTTCTTTGACGAAGAGACACAAGAGAAAAGGGAGTCGAATGGAATGTATATATAAAAGTCGCTTTTTGCTCGAGCTCTCTTCATTTCTCTTACTCTCTTTCTCTCTTTTGCGCGATTCCTTGGCTTCTGTTTACCGATGTTTTATCCGTGGCTTTTCCAGCCAACCTAGTCTCTGACTTTTATAGTCTCTTCAATGCCGAAGGTTTTAAGAATTTTCCTGCGTAATTACGCGTTTATGTTCTCGTTACGAGGACTCGCTCTCTCTCTCTCTCTTTCTCTCTTTCTCTCTCTCTCTCTCTCTTTGTGCGTGTCTGTGTGTCCGTGTGTGTGAAAACGTTTCGTTTTTTTTTGTGCCGTTACGACGTAACCCCTGATTTTTCGCGCGTTTTTATATTTTTATTCGTTTTGAATGTCGGTGAAATGTTTGTGAGAGAGTTTATAATTAAACGGTAAAAAAGGTGAATAAATTTTCCGCGAACTCGTTGAGAAAACTTTTAGCTTTCGTGTGTATATATATATATATATATGTTCTTTCGTTCTTTGTTTCTATAGATGAATCTTAAAATTAACATCAATGGATGCGTTTTGCGCCAATATTTTAATTCTCATTATTCTTCATAGTTCAGAATATTGCATTATTTTGCTTAGTTGAGCTTAAGCTTTAATCGTAGTACTCTTCTTTGAAATAATACCGTTTTTTTTTTTTTTTTTGAATTTCAAAAGCTTTTCGTTACATATATTCGTCATAATATAAAAAAGAGATAATCATTCACAAAAGAAAATAATTATTAAAAAAAAGAGACATTCACAATGATATATGCATTTAAGCGCGGTTGCACATAGTTATTTAATAATAGCATTTTTTTCTTTCATTTTTTCATTTACTATTTGTTCAAGTATACATATGAAAAGTTTTAATGACTCTGCAATTAATCAATTAATTTTATATAAAATAAATTTTTATAAATGCGCGCAAAAAAGAATATTTTTATTTAATTTTATAATCATTGAGAATTCAATACGATAAATTTTATATTTCGTCAATGAGTTTATTATATTATATTATATATTATAATTTCAATCGTTTCGTGAAATTTAAATAATTTAATTTATAGATGCGCATAATTTTAATTAATACACATGTGTATTAGTTTAGTATTGACATTCTATAAATTAATATGAAAATGAATTAAATATAATTTTATTGTCGATAAATATTTCAATTGACGAGAAATTTCAAATTGTTAAATTAAAAATAAATATTTTTTTTGTTATATGTTCGTTTGTGTGGTTTAATTATTATTTATTAAATAGTGAAAGAAAAAAAGCTTTTTTCTTTCGCGATAAAATATCTTAAAAACATTGCGAGAAAAAAGATCTATCTTGATAATAATGTGTTCGTTTATGCAGTACAGAATCGAAATAAAGGTAGAATGGTAATTACACATTGGTTTATACGCATTTACAGATCTAATACAAACAATGTTCGATAATAGTGCAAAGCGTGGAATACGCAATAATTAGAACATAAGCTAATATTATTCGAGCTGCACTAATTAGTTGATAAACAATAAAACTCTCGGTAGGCTGAGAAGATCACTAATGTGCAAAAGGCAAACAGCAGTTTATCGATTTAAATTATTGCTACGTGAAATGATATAACAATGGATGCGATTAGGATGAAGCAATTGTCATGAGTTTTAATATTAAAGAATTTACAACAAATAATTATTATTAACGTATCTGCATTTAAATGTTTATCGATAAAAATTAGTTATAAAATTTTCTGATAAATTATAAAGACCAATAAAATAAATTGTAAGTTATTCAAATTTGAAATTTTACGCTTGAGATTTTTTTCACAATATTGCAAAATCGGTTGTTTCTTGACAATCACTTTTTTATATTCCGTTGCATTTTACCGTTAGATTCGACGTTTTCTCTATTTCTCTATCTTCGATCTTCCTTCATTTTCTTTATTTTTCATTCTCGGTAACGCGAGAGTTTTTCCGTCACTATCAAAGACAATTTTTGGCTTTGCGATAGAAAAAAAAGTAAAAAGAAAAAACAAGAAACGAGGGATAAAGAAGTAAAAGCCGATTTTTACCTTTAAAAATAGCAAGCTATTACTATATTGCGTTGGTAAAAAAGGTACACGACATCAGTCAGTCAGTCAGTCGAGCGTTGCATTTTTTTTACGAGCGAAATCAAAAGAAGTTAGAGTGGAAAAAAGTTGAGGAGAAACCAATGAGAGAACAAGGAAAAAAGAGAGAAAGAAAAAGAGAAAGAGGGGGGGGGGGGCTAAAATCGTTATTTCTTTCTGATTTTGTCCTCGAACTGATCGCTCGTTGTTATAAAAGAAAGAGAGAGAAAGAGAGAAAGAGAGACAGAGAGAGAGAGAGAGAGAGAGAGAGAGAGAGAGAGAAAAGAAATGTTAAAAAGGCAAAGTCTGACTGACGTATTCATTTTAATGAGGGTGCATTGTGGAGGGAGAGAGAGGAAGAGACAGAGAGACAGAGAGAGAGAGAGAGAGAGAGAACGGATGTACCTCGCGAAAGGGAACCGATGTATAATTAGAAATGTGATTGATCCTCGATAAGATCGCTGTATCTTTTTCTTCGCAGTCTTGGCTTGCTCTTTTATTTTTATTTTTTTTATTTTATTTTTATTTATTTATTTATTTATTTATTTATTTATTTATTTTTTTTTTGTAAAAGAAGCTTACTTTTAATATTGTTATGTCAAATTCCATTAAATTGGACGGAAACGATTATATCTTATAGTTTTTATAAAATGCAGTGGAATTTTTTTTCTATTAAATATAAATTATCGTTTACAAAGTTTGTATTTTGTGTTTCAATTTCATTGTAATCATTATTTATTAGATTGCGTTAATTTATTTTTTGTTTGATTTACTTTAAATAATAACAATTATAATAACTGGTGTACGGTATGCGTATAAAATTGATAACGTGGTGTCTATATTGTTTAATAATAATTCCTTTAACGTCAGCTTTTCTTTGTACAATCGCGTTGAAATTATGCAACACTCGGGACGCATACATTTGAATACGGCGTGTGTTGTACTCGAAAATGGTCTAGCGGGAAATGCCAGCCAGCACCTTTTCGTAGATTTTTCCGCTCTTCTCTCTTGCTCTCAATTGTATGTATGTGTGCATGGGCGTATGTGTATGTCTGTGTGCGTGTGTACGCAGCAAGATCTGTTTGCTGAACGTTGGAAGTAAAGTCCAAACGTACCGGATCTCAACGCCGGTGAAAGACGGGCCAAAAAGAGTGAAAATTTCTCGCATCAACAAGATGTTCTCGGATGGCTCCAGTCTGACTTGATAAAGTTTCGTTTTTCGTTGATTTTTCATTGGTTGTCTTTTACGCGGTGTGAGATGATCGATATCTTGAAAAATAAATCGACGTTTTGTCAAATGTTTCGTGTAAATTGTTCATTCGTAAATAAATAATATTTAAATTAAACAAATAATTTTAGATTATTTTTATGAATTTAATTTTCAACTATTTATAATCTTTTATCGTAATATTGAAGATCAATTCAAAATCTAGTTCGTGTCTGACCTAAAATAGGGCTAAACTACTGTGTTACAATTTTAGATTGTAACATTTCCTTTAAAATTGATATTTATACAAATAATAAAATATTTTAATTTACTTAAAGAATATGAAAAATAGAAATTTTATTTATATTTTAATAACCGTTCTTAAGAATCGATATTTTATCAATCTGTAAAATCAAAAATATATTGCAAGGTATGAAACTTATCACTTATATTTTTTCCATAGATATTTTCATTTTCGAATTTCTTTCTCTAATCTATTGTTCAATGCACTTCATGAAGTCAAAAAGCTTTCCCTTAGATTTACCATAAATTGAAACGAACGAATACGAGCGTTATATACCATCATCGTTGTCGCGCCTCCTTTCATCGCTTCGTATATAGAGAAGAGTCGCACGTCTGAGACTTTTCATAATGCAAATTCAGCCGGCGCTCGCCGACTTCGTGGAGTGGATTAAGCCGATTCTCTGTCTCTCTCTTTCTCTCCTCTTTCCCAGCAAAAAGATTAAGTGGCCGGAGAGAAGAACACGAGAGAGAGAGAGAGAGAGAGAGAGAGAGAGAGAGAGAGAAGGAAAGGAAAGAAGGAGTCAGCGACGTCGCATCGCGTCGTCTTACTTCCTCGCTCTCGTGCGCCGTTATAGTCGCGGCTGTTTGCATCGCTCTGTGCACACAATGGACCGTATTATATACCGCGACGAGAAGGACGACGATGGCGGGCGTCGGGAGGCTGCTGCGCGCGCGTGCGAGCGAGTGAGCTAGCGAGCCTCGGAATAAAAGCCGGCGCCGCGGAATGGGAGAGAAACCACGCGGAAGGGAAATATAGGGAAGCGAGAATCGTGGTTGGATGTTGCGAGAGAGAGAAAGAGAGAGAGAGAGAGAGAGAGATGTAGTAGGGGTAAAGGAAAGGAAAGGCAAATGGTAAATGTTGGTTTATTTAGGCGATGATTTTGCTCTGTGAATTTCTAAGAGCCAAAATTACAAAGGACCTCTGTGTATGCTTAATGAGTACCTTGGTATTGTTCTGCGTTGTAGTTACAAATATATATTTACATACCTACGATATACTTTGAATTTTTAATACCAACTTGTTGTCGTTATGTTAAATTCTTTTTTATTCAAAGGTTGGTGAAATTTATTCTAATATTGTTAAAAAAAATAAGTGTCTCGGTTGTGTTTTTGCACTTATTCTGACACATTTTTTGTTTAAAAATCGGAAATGGAATTGGTTATCATTACTTCATTTTAAAATGATTACTGCCGTGATTATTACGTCAATAAAAATAAATTCTATTTTATTAATATGCATTTTATATTTAACGAGTAGTACATCTTTTATCTAAAAATTCTACGACGTTTTTATTTCACTACCTACCTACGCTTTCAATTACTGTATTATTTTATTCATTAGTTTAGAATAAAAAATTTATTTCTCAGTAGAAAGTCATTAGGTGAGCAGTAACATTTTATAATTTTACATTCCTTCTCAAACTGAATTCCACGTATAAAAACCAGAAAGTAGATTCCCGCTGGCTTCTTGACATTCGCGAAACGCGTTTACAAACGAAGAAGCGACGAAAAGAGAGAAAGACGAGAGACTGAGAGAACGTGGAATGAAAAAACAGATAGAGTTTGGTAGAAAGATATCATTTAACTTTTCCTCGACTCGAAAAAGATAAATAGAGCGCGCGTGAGATACGGACGCGTGGCTTAGCGAAGGATGGATAATGAAAGTAACGAAGACGGAAGTGAAAAGCACGAGAAAGCGAAGACGTAGTCGAGAATAAAGACGCTTATACGAAGAAAGAGAAAAGAGAGGAATGGGAAAAACAAAGTGTACACGTAGAAAGAGATGGCTATGGCAAGAAGAAATAAGCCCTACGAAGCGGCACACGCGATATTGTTAATAACTCGTTTATGGTAATATCAAGGTATTACGATAAACAAGGTAATTCCTTTCTCTCTCTCTCCTCTCTCTCTCTCTCTCTCTCTCTCTCTCTCTCTTCTTACAAAAGAGATCTCCGCAACGTCGACTCGTTTGTCTAGCAAACACTCGGTCCGTGTGCACTTTCTCTCTCTTCTCTTCCTCTTCTTGCTCTCTTCCGTATATCTATGTATAAAGCGAGAGAAGGAAAGATAGAGGAGAAGAGGCCGAGCGCTGGCATTTGCAGACCGCGATCTTCGACTTGAGAGGTTTTGTCTATATAGTTGTGAAAGAAAGAGAGTGAGAGAGAGAGAGAGAGAGAGAGTGAGTGAGACAGAGAGAGAGAGTGAGGGAGGGAGGGAAAGAGATAAAGAGCAAAGGTAAGAGACAATAGCAAAGAGA